>CALNHX010004915.1:0-117409 GCA_940337035.1 Agriotes lineatus | reverse complement strand
GACTGCACGTAGAAGGAGGAAAAGTTTTTGGGTATGTTGACATGGGCGAGATAGAGGCATCAGAGGACAGCACAGGACAACTCGAAGAAGCTAAAAATGCTGCGGTCGTCATGTGTACTTGCGTCAATGGAAACTGGAAGATACCAGTGGCATATTATTTAATTGCTGGTTTAAATGGCCAACAACGAGCAGATATTGTTACTAAAGTTTTGGATGCTCTGAAGGATACAGGCATTGAAATTGTATCCTTCACGTTTGATGGCGCTGCGAGTAATTTTGCCATGGCAAGGGCCCTCGGAGCGAACATGTCATTATTAGCTCATGTAAATAATTTCTTTTTTAATCCAGAAACGGAGAAACCTATTTTTATCGTGCCGGATGCTTGTCATATGATAAAACTGGTTCGTAACTGTCTAGGGACATGCAAATCTCTCTTTACAGAAGATAATCGCGAGATTAATTGGCATTACTTTGTTCGCTTAGTCGAGTACCAAGAATTAGTTGGTTTGCATGCTGCCAATCGGTTGCGACGAAGACATTTGAATTGGGAGAATGAGAAAATGAAAGTGGCACTTGCCGTTCAATTATTGAGCAAAAGTGTTGCAGATTCTTTTCAATTTCTTCGCGAAAGAATGGGTTTAAAAGAATTTTGCAACTCTGAAGCAACTGAAGAATTTTGTAAAAATTTTAATGAAATTTTTGATATTTTGAATTCTCGAAATAAATTTTGTAAAAACCCCGGAAAAACCCCCATAACAAAAGAAAATATTGATCACATAAAACAAAGAGTGATATTTTTGCAAAACTACATTCGCTCTATTAAAATAGATGTTAATACCCCAGTCATTTTTTCGAGATTAAAAACTGGTTTCTTCGGGTTTTTTATTGCACTCCAAAGTGTCGTTGACATATTCCATAATTATTTTGATCCTAGAGCGGGACTGGAATATCTTTTAACTTACAAATTGTCGCAAGATCATTTAGAACTGTTTTTTTCTTCGGTTAGAAGCAGAGGGGGTAATAACAACAATCCTACTGCTGCAAAATTATTATCATCAATGAAACGCTTGCTCGTTCATGCCCAAGTTGGTGGGTCTAAATATGCCAATTGCCTCCCACAAGACGAAACTCCATTTTTACATGCAAATTCAGATCAAGTTGACAAAACAGACGTTTCTGTACTATCAGAAAAAAAGACAACAGACGAACTAGACGAAGACACTCTATTTGCTGGGGCTTTTGAAAATATAGACGAGCGTTACATTGATGATGTACTCGGGTATATTGCTGAGTTCATAGTGAAAACTTTAATGCAAAAATTATCTTGCGGCATTTGCATTGATTTAATACAGTCAACTGAATGTTTTTCTCAGTTACAAGACATTAACAATCGAGGTGGTTTATCTACTGCTTCCAAAGATGTTATAACTTTATGCAAACTGGCAGAAATGAATTTTAAAACGTTTTATCACGAATTTCAATTAAAATATAAAGGTTCAACAGTAGATGCTCTTGTAGCAAGGACACTTCGGAATGTGTCAACGACACTATTGGCTAATGAAAACCATGCACTGGTACAATCAGTTTTAAATGACCACCGGTTTATGTTAATGAAAATGATTAGTAAACAATATTTTATATCGCGAATTCGTCATTATTGCGTTTGCCAAAGAGAAAGTACAACAAGAATTAGGCATAAATTAACAAAAACCATACTTTTTTGTCACCAGTAAACGCAAATTGTATATACTGTAATAAATGTGATATATTTGTAATGAGTGTATATATTTGTAGTATTTGTAATAAAAGCAATATTTTAAACTATTCTATGTATAAATGTTATTCTTTTACACTCTGTTTTAAGAAATCTTTATTAATGTAGTAAATACATTCAGCAGAAATAATATACAATACAACAAATATTAAATTCTAGAACAAAAAATAAATGCTTATAAAACAACATTGAATTAAATAAAATATACGTATTATTTATACACATAAAGAATAAATAACAACCTACTTCGCAGCCATTTTCTTCCGATGTTCTTGGGTAATGGAGGTATTCGGCTTATGCTTCTCCTTGACAAATTTGAAGATGTGGGCATCGTCAGAGCAGTTTGAAGTTTTTCTCCAAAGTAGGTTGAAAATCGGTAACAGAAAGAAATGCATATAAATAATCCTGAATAGTTTTGATAAATAATAATCTCACGTTGATTATTACGTACTAACAACTGTGACATGACTGATATCATCTTCAAAATATAAATGCAGGCAACACACTTACATATAATTTTGCCCGTACCAAGAGTAATTGACATTGTCCTTAGAAAACTACCCTCGCAACAGTTTTCATTGCAACCAGCACTCAACCCTTGGCGAGTGCAAAATTATCGTTAAGTACCTTATCTCGCTCTTGTTATATTACTAACGAACATTACTACTGTTGCTTATTTCATTATTTTATAAAGGAAACAAATTAGCTGATACGTCAAAACATGTACATACATTTGAAGATGTCAAAGGCTGATCATAACATGAACATAAAACTGTATTAGCTTCTACCACATTTGCAGGAATACCTAACGATTACTTTTAATGCTTCGGAAGTTAAAAAACGTGGTACAGTACACTGACCTGTAGTACCAATTTGTTGCAACCAGGAACGCAGGTACACTTCTTTTTCGTGCTGACCATTAGCACAGTGCAAAGGACATTTATCACTGAAAAAATGATAACTATTTTAGTTAATGGGTAGTACATGAGGCAATAGGTATTACAAAATTAACTATGGATGATTATTTCGCTATGTCGCTGTAAACAAACTAAAAATATGAATTCACGAACTGAATCAACGTAATAGACATTAGAATTAACAAGTATTTAAACAAAATATAGGCAATACTTACTGTTAATTAGCAAAACGATGCACTTAACCTCAACAAGCGGCGTTGGGAAACGCAAGGTTCTGTGACGTCAAAATCGATAAATCGATATTCTTGTCTGCGACTGCGTGTATTAGAGATCGTAAATTTCCTTGCCGCGAGCCGATGGGGTGCCTGCCAAACTTTTCTTGTTGCTCCTTCTTATAAGGTCTCACTTTCACGCCTGTGCTACTGAGCGCCAACAAGGACAGAGCGTTCTCAAATCATATGCGTTCTCTTTCTATCCCGTTTGGCTCGCGCAGCTCTGACTAGCGGTCCATTTCTATATGTCGATGTCTGTCAACTAGTTTTCCATTGTAATTTTCTTAATGTTATTGCTGCAATAATGGCTCATGTTTATGAAAATAATGAATGAGTGAATATGTTTATTATTTACTGGGAGTGTCGTCAAAATGCCGCTGCCGCATCGCTTTTATACGCGGAATGTGTGTGTAGAAGCGAATGCTGATAATTTTGATCATTTAAGTTAGATTAAGTTTAGTTTAATTTTCGTTAAGTAATTTTAGTTCATACTTTGAAACTTTAACACCTTGTACCTCCGTTAGTTTTGATATTTCGCAAAAGTGGTAAATGGCTTACTTTTTTAGCTTTATATCCTGGCAAAAGGAAAGAATCAACTTAAAAATTACCCCGTAAATACAGTGTGTCCCCGGATAGGTGAAACGACTCTTGTAAAAGGTAACAAATTCAAGATTTAAATTTTTATTTTTTGGACAGCCCTTCTTGGTTAAAGGCGAATTTCTAACAGCATTTCAGTTTTGAAAAATCAAGTAGTATGCCTTGAAAGTTTTCAAAAAAACTATTTTTTGTACTCATGACTTCAAAATTCATATTTCCCGGTCATTCCCGATACGCCGAAAGTTACTTTTCCCGCACTGCGGTGCTTTTTACTATTCAACAAAAACTAGGGGAATTGTTTTTTGTAAATTTTTATAATATACGGGGCTGCGCGCGCTATTGCTCGGTTTATTCCATTCAATTTAAAACCATTTTTAGGCCTATTACGTTGGCCCATCTCAAGGGGCCTTGTGGTTCCGCTCACTCTGAAGGGGCTTCTGGGGCTCCGCCCCTCTCCAAGGGGGACCCCGGGGCTCCGCCCATCTCCAAAGGGGCCCTTGGGCTTCGCCCCTCTCCAAGCGGCCCTCGGAGCTCCGCCCCTCTCCAAGGGGCCCTCGGGGCTCCGCTCATTTCCAAGCGGGCCCTTGGGGCTGCGCCCCTCTCCAAGGGGTCCTTTAGGGTTCCGCTCTTCTCCAAGGGAGCCCTCGGGGATCCTCGCCTCTTCAAGGGGGCCCTAGGGGCTTCGTCCCTCCCCAAAGCGGCCCTCGGGGCTCCGCCCATCTCTAAGGGGACCTTCGGGGCTCCGCCCCTCTCCAAGGGGGCCCTCGGAGCTCCGCCCATTTTCAAGCGTGCCCTCGGGGCTCCGCCCATCTCTAAGAGGGCCCTCGGGGTTCTGTCCCTCTCCAAGGAGGCCCTCGGGGCACACACGTCAGGATCGTTCTCCTTTATTATACAGGGTGTTATTTAAGTACGTGGCCAAACTTTAAGAGGTAATTTTTTGGGTGATTCTAAGACGAAAAGTTTATGTAAACATAGGTCCGGTAATGCTTCGTTTTCAAGATACAGGGTGTCAAACTTTTTTTAAAAAATCATTTTTTCGTAAAAATTTTAATAATCCTTTAGCCGATTTTGTTGAAATTTGTCAGTGTTATTTATGGTAGAAAGGGGCTAATTTAGCCCTAACTAGATTAAAATTATTAAATTCAGTGGCGTCCCGGGGGGCATCAATCAATATTTTTGACAAAAAAATGTGCGCCACTGACTTCTTTAGAACTTTTATATTCTTTTTCGCGTTAAACAGCTAAAAATGCAATTTTGTTGTCTCTATATTTTTTTTCGTATCTTGCTTCGTTTTTGAGAAAAAAAAATAAAAATCACTTTATTGCATGTCCCTGGGACAACATAATACAAAATTAAAACTACCAAACTATCAAAAACTGGGGTGTACCTGTTATTTTTTTCCATATCAATAGTCTATTTTAGTCTTAGAAATTGTTATAAAAATTAATGCTAGCTAAAAAATATTTTTTGTGTTTTATTAATTATTAAAAAATGTTTTTTTGCTGTCCATGGACATGCAATAAACTTAATTTTTTTTCTCGAAAACGGAGCAAGATACGAAAAAACTAAAGAGACAAAAAAGTTGTATTTTTAGCTGCTTAATGTGAAAAAGAAATAAAAGTTTTAAAAAGTCAGTGGCACCCATTTTTTTGTCAAAAATATTGGTTAAGGTGCCCACCGGGACGCCACTGAACTTAATAATTTTAATCTAGTTAGGGCTCAATTAACCCCTTTCTACCATTAATAACACTGACAAATTTCAACAAAATTGGCTGAAGGATTAGTAAAATTTTTACGAAAAAATTATTTTTTAAAAAAAGTTTGACGCCCTGTATCTTGAAAACAAAGCATTACCGGACCTATGTTTATATAAACTTTTCGTCTTAGAATCACTCAAAGAATTACCTCTTGAAGTTTGGCCACGTACTTAAATAACACCCTGTATAGAGGATTGTCCCTCGTTGGTTTAATTGCTCCTGCAAACGCCAGAGGCGCTGTAAACGTCGACAAAAACTAACATGAGCGTAGGATAGGTATAAAAGTTTAGTGATTTGTGCTGTCAACTCAGTAAATTAGTAAAACACTAAATAATAATTTTTTAATTTTTTAAAATATTTTCAGTTATTCGTTACAAAAAACATTGTATCTAACTCCTTCGGGAAGAATTTTTCCGAATTCGCACTACATGCAGTGTTCATTTGGGAAAATTACGAACTTGTTAGGTAAATAACTATTACTGTAGACTATCGTGTCTTTTATGTAGCAAATACGACAAAAAGTTATTAAGAGAAGTTGTTTAGAATCAACATCTAGGTTCCTATACCAAATTTCAAAATCCTCTGCTAACTTTGATCTCTCACATTATCTTTTATGTTTAGGTCCCATATCAAAGAATTTTACTTTTAACAAAGACGGCTATGGAAAAACAAACATTTTTCAAAAAGTTTTTTATTTCATAATAAAAAAAATTGTTAAAAATAAAATTCTTTGATTTGGAAAATAAACATTAAAGAAATATTTGTCATATAAAAAGCACTTTACTTAGAAAATGGCGTTTTTCAAAATTCTGTAAATCGAAAAAGTGCTATTTTTCTGAATTTAAGCAAGATTTCAATGAGATTTTTATTGTGTGGAGTGTGGTAGTTTTAGCTGACTGAACAATCTCAAGGCCAGAAAACTTTTTTTCGTAAAATGTAAAAAATCTTGACTAGTAAATGCATGCTTCGTAATTATTTAAAAAAAAACGTAAAGTTTTACTGATAACGGAAGTCATGTGACAACTTTTGTTTGGCTCATTTGTAATCACTTTGCAACCACTTCTGGTCGCCAGTGTTTGATTTTCCAAGAAATTCTCAACATTTTTCTTTTCATTTGATGACAGCTTTTTGGCGATCACTTTATTTATTATTTTTTTATAATAATTTTTTTACGTAGTGCACAATGGAGTTTGCAAGTTTGAATTCGACGCCGAGATAGCCTCGCGCCGAGTTGGCTGGCGCCGAGATGGCTCCGCGCCGAGTTGTCCCGGCGCCGAGCTGGCCCCGCGCCGAGATGGCGGCGCCGAAGTGGAGGCGCCGAGGAGTTGTCCGGCTTCGCGCTTGATCAAACTTAACTAGGCAATTTTGATAACATCCACGTTTCCAAGTAATGTAAGCCATTCAATCATGACTTCTCAGATTTTATATTACTTTAAAAGTAACTCGCATTAAAATTGCAAAGTTTAATACCTTAGAAAGGATGCACTTGCGGAAACAGGTTTATTAGATCTTTTTGATTTATTTTTGATCATAAAATGCTTTTGTAAAGTATATATATAGTTCAGGAAAATTAGTCAGCTAATTATCTTCTTATAATAATATTTTTTACGTTTCGTCAGCTCATCTGACTTCCTCAGAAAATACACAAAACGTTGAAATACAATAGACTTATGTAATGTTGATTGAAATTTTGAGATAGTGAGTTTGTACAATGTTTCAAGGTTAATAATTCTTACAATATAACTTGTAAAGAATATTTAAAACAATTTTGTTTAAATTTTTTTTTAAATTTTCTTATTTAAAAAAAAATTAAATTTCAAATTTTGACATCTGACATCTACGAAATCGTTTTAAATATTCTTTACAAGTTATATTGTAAGAATTATTAACCTTAGAACATTGTACAAACTCACTATCTCAAAATTTCAATCAACATTACATAAGTCTATTGTATTTCAACGTTTTGTGTATTTTCTGAGGAAGTCAGCTGAGCTGACGAAACGTCAAAGATATTATTATAAGAAGATAATTAGCTGACTAATTTTCCTGAACTATATATATACCTAAAAAACAGCTGTTCTAAACAAATATAATTTGTAAAGTATGTTCCCTTGTTTTAGAAACACCCCGTAGAAGCAGTAACGATTGGTAAAGTACATTTTTTTTCTATAATTTTCAAGGTCAACTTTCTAGGGGATAAGTTGCATTCCTGCAGGGTCCCTACTTTTAATAATGTTGGTACATAGATTTTTAGTGCTTTTTTTTCACTAAAAAAATTATTTGCCAGATGTCATAATAGTGGGTAAAACGAACAGCATAGTAAAATATTGCAAATTTATTAATTATTAAACTTACAATATTTGAAAATAATGAACATTTGATTTTATGTAAAAAAATGAAATTTGTCAAGTTCAAATTTAGTAACTTTGACATTCAAAATTGACAACCATAATTTTGAAAAAGTTCTACCAACACGAGGTATAAAAATTTCCTAGCGTTTTACTCACATATCTACCAACATTGTAACACTTTTGACAGTTATTATAGAAAAAAAGTACTTTAATTCATATAAACAAAAGGCATAAATAGAAAAATCACAATGTATTATATCAAAATTGGCTACATATTTAAATATCACTTAACATATAAAACTTACATTATAAAAAGGGATTTTCATGTAACAAGACACGTACATTTTTGTTTGAACACATTTAAATTTTAAAATGATACAAAAATGTTAATAAATTATGCACAAATTGTGTTAAAATTATAGCAAATCCGTGGTCGAAATATATTTACGGAAAAGGCACAAATTTTAATACACAAAATCCCTTACAATTAACAAATACGGCATTATAAAATACTTATTTAAAATGAGAAACCCCCATTAGGAACATTGGTAGAGGTTTGGGGATTGAAATACAATTGCCCCTCAGCATTGGTTTGAGGAGCCGCCATTTCCTCTGTTGGAGCCTAAAACAAAAACAATATTTATAGTAACTGATAATCGACATGCAATATTTTACATCGACAAATAATTAATCTTCAATATAAATACCTCTGAAAAGTAGTTATCAATAAGGGCCAGAGATTTTTCATAGACTTGTTCGTTTTCATGAGATTGCAATGCTTCCATACAATCCAAGCCTCCACATTCTTCAATCATAACAGCGACTTTTTCTACTTCGCCTAGTTTATTAGCAGCCTGAAAAATCAATTTATTATTGGTCAAATCAATTTTGTAAAATTCCAACTTACATTAAGAATATTAGCTAATCCATCTAAAGCGACAATAACAGTCTTCCAGTCTTTAGAATTTAGAAGGTTGCACATGGGCTTCAGTGCCCCCATTTCAACCAACTTGCCCAGCTGTGCAATCGTTCCACCGCTGGTGTAGTTGGTAACGGCCCAGGCAGCCTCCTTCTGGGACTTAAAATCGCCGGTTTGCAACACATTCAATAGCGGTCTGACTATACCAGCGTCAAGGACCTTTTGAATCTGCTCGGAATTACCAGCTGTTATATTAGATACAGTCCAAGCAGCTTCCTTGACTATATTAAGGCGGGGATGCTCCAACAGGCGGCCCAGCACGTTTAGGACCCCAGCTTGCAACACCATATCAGTCTGATTATCGTTTCCAGTTACAATGTTTCCCACTGCTCGTAAAGCAGGCGTGAGGACACCAATTTCATCACTGGCCAAAAGTTGAACAAGACGTTCTACTAGTCCGGTCTCCAACACTGCTTGTATTTTGTCATTGCTTCCATCTGTTAAATAACTCAGTGCCCAACAGGTATCTGCCAGTACATCCTTGTCATTGTAGTTCAGTAAGTTGGCAAGAGTTGGTAGTGCGGGTTTGACAAGGTTAAAATCTGGTGGAGGGTTCTTGTTGCGGCACAAGTTAGAAATTGCCCAGACTGTATTGCGCAATAAAGACACCTAAAATAAGAACTGTCAATCTTTATTGCAATTATATATTTTCGTTGCTTATTATATACACTTCGAAGTAGCCATAGCTTACGGGGAACTGCAAACTTTAAATGTTTTAGCCACAAACCCTATCCTTGAGAAATTTCACTTTTTGGATGATTGAGTGGAGGGTCAATGCATTTAAGCCTCAAGATGCTGGCCCATCTTGAGGGCATTAGTGATAATGTGCATAGTCTTGTTACTCCATTTCATAGTCAGTCTTCATAGAAGAGCAATGAGCCGAGTTCTGTCTAGCCAGGGATTCAAATCAAGATCTTACTTATTGCAAGTCTGGCACTTTACCCACTGCACCACCAAGCACAGCAGACATTTCTAAAATAATGGCCTAAGACAGGTGGATTCCTTGCAACCAACCTTTTCAACTATGTTGGAAATAATACTTCAAGAAATTCCAATAAACTAACATCAACTGTTATGAACTGACAATGTCAGTCACTTGCATACATAAACGACATATATTATCACATATAATCTCATAAGAGCATTAATTCTTTCCGGAAATTTTTTTGAGTGCGGTCCAACAACGTCGTATTAATTTGCCTGAGTGGGACGCGAGGGCAAATTACGACGTTGTTGGAATGCACGAAAATAATTTCCGGATATGAATTAATGCTCGAATGCAGATTCGGTAAGAAAATCGTAACGCCACAAACCCTCACAGTTAGGTTGGACTACCTACAAAAATTTCCAAGAAATTTTTTTATTGTCTTGGTTACGGCTCGTGAACTAATTTTTCTATTGGTCATTAATGGGTGTCGTAAGATTTTCAACATAAAAATGACAGATTTGGAAAAGAGCTTGAGGATGCGCAACTGGAAAATACAAGATCAGGCCATCAGAATGATGCAGACAAATGTATTTCTATATCGGCCTGTTGTAGGTACAATTGGGTGCCAGTCTCTGCTGGTGAAATTAAATTTCATTGTCTAGCATCGCAAGTAAAAATAGTTTATAGTTCTACCGGCCCCAACTTAAATCTAAGACCAACTAAATTACTCAGAGCTGCAACCTAAGTTTACCATTTACATACTCAAATATTTGAACGGCTACACAGAACTGGCCAACTGTTTCCTTGCTTTCAAAGCGATACAAATCTAATCATTTATAACTCACAGACACATCTGGTTTAATCAGTCTCAAGAAAGCTGGTAAAATGCCGCTGCTCAGAACTAAATCCCGTGTTTGCGGACCATCTCCTGCTATGTTACCGAGTGCCCAAACAGCCTGCTCTGCGATGTCTTCACGAGGAGACCCCAGCAAAGCCTGCAACTTTGGTATGGCCCCCTCTTGTACCACAGCTTGTGTCTGCTCCGGGTACCAGAAGCAATGTTCGTAAGAGCCCAGCAAGCCTCGAATTGAAGCGAGGGACTGCAATTACACAATAGTAAAACCGCTGCGGCTCGAGTGCCATGAACAACTTACTTTGAAAAACGAGTTAAAAACTCGATGCATCTTGGTACTACTCCAGACCTGATCATGTGGTCTATGGGGGGATCCTTCTCTCGGCTTAGTATTTTACGGCAGGCTTGGGTGGCTTTGAACTGAACTGACTCGTCAGGACTCATCATCCCTGTGCAAAGTAATTAATTATTCTCTTAACGAAGCCACTCATTTTACACCAATTACCAAACAAAATTTCTTCAGATGACATTGTAACAGGTGAAACGACATTGTTTTCCAGTACTGGAGATGTAGCTTCCTCTTTACTCGAGATGTTTCTTCGCTTAAGCAATTGGTCATCTTTGCGAGCTTTTCGAAGTTCAACAGTTTGTCCAATACGTCTCCGACGCATCTCCTACAGAAAGTTCGAGCTATTATTAATGAAAACATTAGTATCGTTCGTGACTTACATCGGTGTCTTTCCCTTTGTTCTTGAAGGAGCGAATACGACTTTCATCTGCCATTTTGCTGAAAATGCGTAAAATAGAAGTGAAACTGTACAACACAACCACAGAAGAGGATAAAACGTTCCAATTTGCACGTGCGTAAATTATATTTAAGGTTATGGTGTAATTGTAAATTATAAACACGAATTACGTCTCAACGGTTAAGCGTTCAAAATTCATTTAGCTTTAAAACTCACCTTGAGAAATTATTAAAACTATTTAAACAAATTACACAAACACTGATTACTAATTGAATACGAATGACGTTACCTTCGACGACTAACAAGTGTTAAAACTGTCCGTTATAAAATTCTTTGTTAAACAACATTTGAATCGGACCAATAGGAACAGAATCTTGTCATTGTATGGTGATTTTATCCCTGATTGGTTCATTCTAAATGTGAAAAAGTGCGGCAAAATTCAAATTAAGGGCGTATTCCCAATAATAATTTAAATTACATTTATATTTGTAGTTGCAAAGTATTTAATATTTAAATACATTTTTGACAATATTTAAATATTTTTAGGGCATATACTTTGAGAGCATTTGACTAATTTTTATTCCTTTAAATATATTTGTAGCTGAGTGGTGTTGCCTATCTCAGGGCACTTGTAAAGCTCCGGTCTGCTTAGTCTGTACTTTCCTTTCTTGTCTGTGGTCTGTACTTGGGCTCCACTACCTCAAGTACCTCCGCCGAATTTTTAAAATGCACATACCCTCTGTGTAAACAGTATAACGGATTACAGATTATGTACTATGTATGTATGTATGTAAATATATTTGTAACTAACAAATACTTAATTATTAATACGCCACAACGTCATGTCCTATCAAATAAAAATTTTAGATATCTGGTTCTTATAAACTTTTAAATGATATTGTTATAGTATTTAACGGTATTAGGCAGATATTGAGCATATAATGGACGGTATACATTTTCTGGCCAAGGCCGATTGGGCTGAGGCTAATAAATTATCCGAGTCAGTTATATACAATATTGGCCGTATGTTGTTTCACAGTTTTCGTAATATCTACTAAAAGTGGCCAATTTTAAGATTTGTGATTTTAATATAAAAAATATAAATAAACGTTACTAGTAATCTGAGTACCGCATGTAATTTGGTAGTGCAGCCATGGTTATAACGGCCATGACCGGCTCTTATAGGTGACATTTTGGTCAAGCAGACAGTAGGTACTGATATAGTACAATAACATGTATTATGAAAAATGATTCATTTTTAAATATTTGAAAAACTGCTACTACACACATTTTATATTTGAAATATTGTATGGTTTATTTGTTTTGAGAGTTTGAAACTTATTTGCTTTTCTTTTTAAATCTATTCGTGATATCTTTTTTCGTTTCGCGTATTTTACAAACCGTATAAAGCACCAGCCTCTACACCAAAAGGTAAATGAGGTTACAGATAATACATACATACATATTTTACAAATAAATACCTATTTGAAACTATATTTATTGTTTTATTATAAAAAGTGTTTATATTATTTTAAATTTATAATTGCTTAACTATGGATTTTTTTGGTTAATAGTTAATAGTCATTCATTTATTCATTATCTTTACCTCTTGATGTCGAAAACCATTCATACCATGCGGGAAAAATATAATAGGTAAGATTCATTCCATTCGTATTTTTGTATTCTGAGCAGGCCGTTAATGTGAATATTTTTTGCAGTGTATAGAATATTTAGTTACAAAAAATGAGATGTGGTCACTACACGACTTTCTTTTCCTGCTTGTAAAAATTACATTTTTACAATTTTTTTAAAAACTACCTACAAAAAGACTTTTGGCGACATTTATAGGCTATTACGTAATATAGAACAGTTTAAAAAAATATTTCTATTATTATTGGCCTTTGCATATTATTTAAATCTAATTCTGCAATTTCTTTAAAAACTGTACTTCCTACCTAAACTCTTTTTAACAAAAGTTGTAAATAATCGCACAATATATGATCTTGTTCTATGAAATTTAGTTTTTGTTAAACAATTTTAAAATTTTCCGAAAAATGGAAAAAAACAAGAGTAAAGTACCATTGGGATCTCCGAATTTATATTAAAAACGAAGTTATAAATTTGGAAGTTGATCGATTGAACCATCTGGGTTGTAGAGAGGACACAGACACACAGACTGACTTACTGAGAGACAGAGATTACTTCAAAAATCACTTTTTCTAAATCAGAAGGCATGAAAACGGATATTGCTGCAAAAATCTCAAGTTGAAAAAAATTATGAGTAAAACTTACTAAAGATAAAATAAGACATTTTATCTATGATAGTGTGTAAAATTGACTTTTAGTTGGCAGTTTTAAGTTTGTAAAATGACTGTTTAATAATATGTTTTATTAGTTCAAGTCGTCAGTAGCAACGTGTTTAAAATGTTTTCATTAGTCACGTTGTTTAATTTAGATTAAAAAGATGTAAATTTTCAGTCAAAATTTATGAAATATCGTTCACATTTTAAAAGCTAGTTTTTGCGAGAGTTTTTGCTTCATAATTACGCCAGTTTCAAGGCCGCAAACTGCAACCAAGCAACTTACGCAAATAAACGACCTACAATCAAGAGTTCAGCGTTCTTGCAAACAAAGCAGGAAGCGATACTGCTTACCGCTGAGTAGTTATTTTGTAATATTAGACTCGTGCTAGCGAACTACACCTTTGCACTTTGAAATATTGTTATTTAGTCCTAAACAGTTATTTTTGTATAAAAGCCCATTTAATTTTGTAATAAATCAATCGTCATTTAATGTTGTATTTATTCGCATCATTGCTGCCCTCTTCTAAGCCATAATTCATAAAACGTGAATTGCGTTTTAAGGGCAGCAACATTATCGTCCCTTTAAGTGGCATTGACTAAGCTGTCTTAAAACAGGAATGCAGTCTCATTTCTGTGCTTAAAATATTAAGGACAAAGAACCAGTGCAAGTAACAAAAACCTGATCCAACCTCCAGGCATTTCTGTTCACACGTCGTCAGTAGCAACGTGTTTTAAAATGTTTAACCACGCAAAATTACGACCAGTTGCTAGTAATTATAATTTACATTTAAAATGTTTTTTTATATTTACCTTGTTTTCTAGATTCCAATGTAGATAAAATATTGTATGACACACATGCGTAAAGCATCTTTAGTCACTCTCGGGGCATAAAACGCTCGCTCACTTGCGTTTTAACTCTACCCCACTCGTGACTGAAGACTACCACTTGTATCGTAAATTACTATTTTTTATTTCTATTTTGACATACATCAATGTCAAATATGACATGAATGTAGTCAAAAGGTGAATCTACTCCATTTTATTTGCTTTTTTCTCTTATAAAAAATTTACTGAACATAAAATTATAAAGCAAAGGTATAAGTAAGTTAGGTAAGACTGCAGTATAAGGTCTTGCCTATTATGAATGATCACAAATCGACCTTCAGGCATGAATGTGATCAGCGTTTCCAAATCAAACTAACGGGGCATTCAATTTAAAAAACTATTAAAGGATACACCGTAAGGTAGAAGAGGACCGATTATGTAGAAGAGGACCGATTATGTAAAAAAAAAAAAATGTATGTAATGTAAAGGATGTAACTAACCTAAGTAAGCTATAACGACACAGCAAATTGCTAGTGGATTGTTTGAAACCACTGCTTCTTTACCTGGTGTGAATCCGACTAGCTCCTGGTACAGCTTCAGCCAATCAGAATCAAACTGGTGGACATACGCAATAGGCACGATATTATGCTGCAGTCTGACCGGTAAATTATAACTTTATACACAGTTCACTACATAAGTAATGTTGAATAGCAAGAGGTCGTGTTTTTTTTCAGTTTATATTTGGACGGTGTTCTGCAACAACCGGTTAAGCCACAAACATGTTGTTCTGAGTAAATTAGCAAAATACATTGAGTTGCTCTGAAAATACACTTTTTGAGGAAATGGTTTCCATTTATTTTTAAAATTAGGTATAAACACAAATAAACGCACAGTATTTTAATTGTTAAAAAAAAAGTTTATTCAAACACAAAAAAACAAAATTTAACCGGTTACACGGTTGTTGCAAAATATGTTAATACAGGTGTAGTATTATGCAATAAAATCAATCAACTCTATCCAAAATGTAACGAAAACTTAAAAATAAATTGTTACTTAGTTTTTAACAGTGAGGTCGTTCAATGATAACAAACTGATCTTCATCAATTTCGAAGTCTGGATTCTGGCCAAGTCCTTCTATATCTTCTTCAAAATTTTCTCCGTCCATATTTTTTTAAAAATTATAAAATGGCTTTGCATCTTGTGGAATTAATTTCTGAATATCTCTAAGTCTTTAATTTTTTCCACAGACAATGATCTACCATCTGGCCACAAAACAGGCAGTTCAATTTGTTTTAAGAGTGGTTTTCGCCCCTTTCCTGCCTTTTCAATATTTACCTCTGAAAATGTGGTGTCCGTTACATGGTTCTTCATGTATAAAATTGTAGGATTTTCTTTTTTCATTGTAATTACGTGTGTCTTCAGCCAGCTGATGTTACTTTTATTTGAGTCGCATTTGCGATTTGTTATCGCTTTTTCCATGAGTTTGACTGAAACCATATCCTCTGGCGCCATACGGTTTACAAGAAACTTGTTCTTTTGTCGGCAAGATTTCATGATTTGTATGTAGTCACTGTCGGTGTATACTCTTTGGTGTGTTTTAAGAACACACTCCATATCTCCGAAATGTGAGTCATTAGGTAAGAAACTGTGCCCCGAGAGTAGAAAATTCAATGTAATTGATTCAAGGGAAGTATGATTTTGCAACACGTGAATGAGCATCAAGACTAACTTAATGCTTCTATTTTGGCCTCCACAAGAATCAGACCACAAAATTAGGTTTTTGACGGGGGCTTTAACAGTTTCTATTATGTATTTACGTAAACAGGAACCAACTTCCTGGGTGCCTCTTCCTGCCTCATATTCTAACCATACGTTAAAAATGCCTTTACCTGTACTACCAACATTAATGCCCAGGTTGAACAAGTTCATTTGTCGTTTGTAATAAACGATTCCAGTAGATAATTTAGGTATAGGGTGTGTTTTTTGTAAATCAAATGTTAATGTTTCCAATGTTTCATCAGTTTTCGCAGCTTTTAGATCAGCTTTCATGCGATTCCGCAAATCTTCCGCAATTTGAAGATGTTTCATGTGATTTGTTTCTAAGTCCTCCTTTGCTATACCTTCTGTGGACTTTGTTTGAGCAATATATGTATCACACAAGCGGCATGTGTCTTTATGGGAGCTTTAAACCGTAAATTAAAATTTGAATAGAAGACCTTTTTATATTTTGAAAGACTGACAGGCTGAGCAGTGGCTTCCGTATACAATTTATACATTATTGCCAAATTTAGATCCGGATGTAGATATTTTGAATCAGTTTGATTTCGACAATAGTGAGATATGTACTTGGGAAATGACGATATATGTTGTATAATTTCCTGAATTCGGTTTTGGTCGATGGCATTTCGTCCTCCACTATTTTTTCCTCGTTTGTCTTGAATAATATTGTTTTTCATTTGTTCCAAAGCAACCTGAATTCGGTTCTGGTTGATTTGAAGAGTGTTTAAAAATGCATCCTTGCATACTTGATCATTATTTATGTAATAAAGTCTGGTTTTGCTCCTTCTTGAAATCTTAGATTTTGTATAACACCTCTTCTTCTCAATTTCCTTAACGCATTTTCCAAGTAAAGCACACCTCCCTTTGAATGTCCCGATGGTCCAAAATTGGTTAAACAATCTTCTTCTCATCTCAATATCAACAACATCGGTGCACTTTCTTAAGCATTTACACGAATATTCCGGATTAAACTTTTTGGGTTCTATAGTTTTATTTCTTGAAGAGATGTATTTAATATTAGAATTGGCAAACTTTTTTCTGTCCTGTCTTGATTGGTTTGGTGTTTTTCTTTTTCTTCCACGTTTCTTTCTGCCTTCACTTTTTTTCACACTGGAGTCGATTTCTAAATTTTCCGTAATTTTCACGACATTTACTTCCTCTGCAGAGTCGGTTTCCTCGGAGTCAGGAACATATTCACTACCCGAAGATTGATATATATATTTACTAAATTAAAATAATAAGAAATGTTAATACAACAATAAATTCTAACTATAACACCGTAAAACAACAAATTTAAAAAGTAATATTAATATTTTGTCATATAACCGTTGGCATTTCTTACTGCATCTAAACGTCTAGGTATGGATTCGATAAGTTTATGAATAAATTCATTATCTATGTTATCCCACTCTTCTTGTATTGCGTTAACCAATTCGTCTTGATTTCTCGGGCAAAAATTGTGCCGATATAATTTCTTAACTAGTAAAGCCCAAATATTTTCCATGGGGTTCAGATCTGGACTTCTCGATGCCCATGGTAATAAGTTAAAATTTTGGTTATCGAACCATTCTCGGACTCTACGACATGTGTGTATCGGCGAATTATCTTGTTGAAAGAAAAAATCATTGGGATGTAGAGTTTGAACTGACGGCAGCATTACATTTTCAAGAATGTTTAAATATACTGCTCCGGTTAACCTTCTGTTAATGTGCCAGCAAACCCCAACTTCTTGATAGCTAATCCATCCCCACATATTTGCAGAAAATCGCCCACTATTCTGGATATTCTGAACATACCGTCCGTGAAACCGACAATTACGAGGTCTGTAAATGCCAATACGCTCTTTGTGAAATGATTGAAAGACTTTTTCATCAGAAAAAATCACGTTTTCCCAAAAGCGCACATCCCTGTTTACAAAGATATTGGCATATTCCAGTCGTTCTCTCTTATTTTCTTCTGACAGAAATGGTTTTTGAGCAGCGGCGTGGTTCGAAATTTCACTTACTTTAACCTTGTTTCTTCCTGTCCTGATAGTAGTTGGAAAACCAACATTTTCACAAGCACTTACTGCTGTCTCAAATGGATTATTCCTTAAAAAGTTTAATAATGCAACGTCTTGTTCATCTGCCGTGCATTTCTTTCGTCCCGTGCCATCTTTCCTCTTAATGCTCCCTTCGTTAACCCACTTTCGCCTTATTCTTTCTACTGTGCTCTTACTGACATTAAACTGCTCCCCTATTCTTCTGTACGACCACCCGTCTTCTAATCCCTGCAAGATTCTTGCCTTGGTTTCTGCATTTGCGTGGCGATACATTTTTGAAAACATTTATGTCATGAATGGCACACGCTTACTGCAGTTTCCCAATTTACCCTATCAAAATAATGGAATGTATCCCTACAGGGCTTGCCCCGCTTTATATTTCCGCAGCTGTACCTTAATAAATAATTTTTCAAATGTTGCATCTTTTTGTTGATAGTAAAATACCAATAATACAAAAAACAACACAACATATTACGTGTCCCGATTTCTAAGGCGCTGACTGTACCTTAGACACTGATTGCTATGGTCATATGGTCAAATCCTACTTAGAATTTTGCCAATATTAAAGAGTTCCAACCCTAGCAAAGGATCTTTTACATGGCTTTACATCACTTCCGAATGATGGCATTCTACAGAGGTTTTTATTCGCATTTTTTAATTTTTAAAAACCTTACCAGGACCGAAAATCGAACCCGTGACACTTAGATCAGTAGTCATAATGCTTAACCAATGTGCTACGGAGCCCGCTCTTTAAATTTAAATCATATTTTGCACAATTCAGCAGAATGGTCGAATTAGTCCAGGCAGACAAATTTTAATGGAAACCTAAAAAAGTAATGTAGTTCTGATCTTTGGCACAAATTTCCTTAGTGTCATAGTTTTTTGGAGCAAGAATTAGAAGACCTCGTGTGTTTATAAAAAAGAATGACGATAAAGTACATGATCCGTTCATACCCGGCAGAATGACGTATCCATTTTCAAAGTGAATTCATTTCATAATATAATGCGATATAAATTCAAATCAAGTCGCCACGCTTTCGCGATAAATGGAAATTTAAGAAAGTTGTCAAAGTGTTTGCGAGAAATGTCAGTTTAGCCGTGTATATAGAGCATTGGTCAAATATTCAACGTTATTTTGCGGTTGAAGCTTATTTTAAAAATAACAATTCTGTTGTAACCACCCAGTGTTTATTTCGTCGTTACTTTCATTTAAATCCACGAGATGCAGTTCCTAGTCGAATAACAATTAAAAAGTGGGTACACAAGTTTTGCACTACTGCCTCATGTGCCAAAGAAAAAGCAAAAGGAACAAACTCGTTCTGTACGCATACTTGAAAATGCTAAAAGGGTAAGAGCAGCTTCAAGAGTGCCAGCAGCGAGAAGGAGGTCACTTGACTGATGTAATGTTTAAAAAATAAAATTTCCGTGTTTCCTGAAGAACCTTTTGTTTGATTTTTGAATAAAAATTTAGCCGTAAACAAAAACAACTCAATTTAAAATGGATACTTCATTCTGCCGGACCTTGAGTTGCAGAAAATTATTATTATTAGAAAAAGTTGTTCAGAATGTAAAATTAAAGCCCATTACAAAATTTCAGAAATATTGGCCTACTTTTATGAAATCGTGTATTTGAGATGCATTTTTGCATAAATTATTCGATATTTCTGAAATTTCGCATGAGGCCATAATTTTAAATGATGAATAACTTTTCTCAATGATGTTTTACCATGTTAAAAACAGAAAACGTACTTTACCTGAACAATAGTATATTAAGTATTAAGAACGATAAGGACATTTTACCTATCAAAGACAATTGTTTGGAGGAGTGAAGCGGCGACTCCAATTATGGCTTGAGATCGATAATTCCTTAACGTTTGTGATGCTTATGACGTTTTTTGCACGATAGAAATGTATTTCTCTTCAAATGTCAGTAAAATGTGACATTATACCACAGAATAATATGTTGGCGGCACTGTAAGTCTATGTCAAATTCGTGGTTAGCAGGTTAGGTTTTGCATCAGTCTGTGTCAAAACTGACGCAAAACCTAACCTGCTAACTTCGAATTTTTACTTACCGATCTAGAACGGTAACCATAACTTACTGATTTGGCAACAAACGCGGTAACTAAGTAAAATCGTTCTACCGTGCAAAAAAGGTATTTTGTAACTACTGCCAAGGCCTCCTTGATACGACGTCGGCACCCCAGAGGCAGGGACTTAAAGGGTCGCTCCTAGAGTACTAAGGAACATTTGTGCCTAAAATTAGGACTACATTATTATTTTTAAAGGTAGGTATCTCTTATGCCTGGTCTGAAATTGAAATGTTTGTTTTTGTAATGTATTTCACAAATTTCCTTCTGAAATATATATGTTCCAAAAGCATGTCTCCTTTCCAATTCTTCTTTTAGCCTCTATGTGCATATAATCCGTTCACGACCTTTTTGGGACAGAGTTGACTATGGTTTTTTCTTTTCGTGTTGGACTAACTGATTCGGTGATGTAGCGGATGCAACTTTTTTTTTTCTGTCAGTGTTTTATTTGAAATCGGCATTAAAATACAAGAAATCGGCAGTAAAGTAATCCATTGTTTTACGACTTTTTTGTAGGTGGCGAAGCGACAGATAAACGTCAACCGATGTTAAATAACCTACAGATGTTGGTTAAAAAGTTGTAATTTTACGATTTCTCGATTTCAAATAAAACATAATGTACTCCTCGGCACTGAAGTTCCTTTTTATCCCTCATGTGGTTTATTTGCATTGGCCCTACGGGCCTCGGCAACTAAATCCACATTCGTGATAAAAAGCTAAACTTCAGTGCCTCGGTATACAAACTACTATTCATTTCTGTTAAAAGAAAAGTCAAAAAGCCCAAAATAATTTTGTTACAACAAAAAATTTCCATTAAACGATGCTACTTCCAATTTAAAATGGACAGACCAGATTTAAAAGAACACGAGTTCATGTGGAGACTAGAGAATATATTTGCTGTACGTTGAAAAAAGAAATTTTGGAGGGGAAAAACAATCCAGCATAATGTATAATAAATTATTTTATCTTACAGTAGCAGCTATTACCATACATTATACAACTGTTTTCAGTGACTAAAATGGAGTTTTATTCACTAGTGAGTATAAAAGATTTTTATACTCACTTGTGAGTAAAACTTAATTTTAGTCACTGAAAACAGTTGTATAATGTATTTTATACTCACTAGTGAATAAAACTTCATTTTAGTCACTGAAAACTATCTATCTATTATCTGTTTTGCGACATATTCTGACTGCGCAAACTATTTAGGTACAAGAATTGCTACTGTAAGATAAAACGTCGTATATCACACGTGAGCGAAATGCCATTATAAGCTCGTGAGAAATTGTATCGCTCGTGCTGGGGCACTCGCAATTCAAAATTCTCACTCGCAAATAATGATGCATTTCTCTCACTTATAATATAATCTACTATTATCCTATTATGTTACCATAATAATAACTGGTTAACAACGAGTTGCGTTAAGATGCATTTATAAACACTAGTGTTGTTATAGATATTAACGATACAAGTTTGATTATGAGCATCTTAACGAAACGAGTTTGATTGCCAAAACGAGGCGGTGAGCCGAGTTTTGCGGCAATCAAACGAGTTTCGTTGTGTGCCATAAGCAAACGTGTATTGTTCAATATTTTATCTTCATCAATAAATTCTGGTTCACTGTATAAAAAGAGTGCGGTAATATTCATTACCGCACTGAGTGCGGTAATATCTGTCCATTACCGCACTGAGTGCGGTAATATCCATTACCGCACTCAGTGCGGTAATAAAGCTCTTAACGATACTAAAATTAATTTGGTTAAGACGCTATAACAACACGGATGAAGATAAAGAAAAATAACATACCGATACCAAAGAGCATTATATGCTCTTTGCCGATACTTTATTAGCATTTAATCACATTTTGGCAGTACTGACGTGTATTGTTAGTGACAATGTCAGCCTATGTCAAATTCGATGTTAGTAGGTTAGATTTTGTTTGTTATTTGACACAGACTGACGCAAAACCTGCTAATCTCGAATTTAACATAACCTGACAGTACTACCAACAATACAGTATTGAGTGATACCACCACAGCCATAGCAGAGACGCTGTTGTGTCATTAATAACAATTTTCCTATTTTTTAAAAAGATTAATATTTTAGGATAAAATAAACCGTGTTACGATATACGTAATGTTATCTGTTTTTTACATTACTCGAGAATTTTATAGAACTCGCTCCTAACGTCACTCGTTCATTGAAACTATTCTCTCATAATGTAAAAAGCTTGATAACTGTTAAGTATTTCATAAAATTTGCCGCTTCGCTTGTAGTTGCGTATGGTACTATGCGCATTTCAGAACTCTTGGAGCTTACCTCCCCGCACCACTCAAGCTCCGTCTGCCAAACTGACTGCACGCGGGCAGGTCCACTCCGAGAAACGCTAATTCATTGTTTACATGTTAAAATGTTCGTGTCAATTTATTGCAAATAAATTACCTACTTTGCTTTCAACGAGTGTATAATTTAGTGAAGAATAAATCCATACAGTCCACTACAGTTCAATAAGAGCTCGCAACCAGAAATTTCCAAACATAGCGGAAAACTGGGGAGCTCCCTAACAATAACGTTACTTGCTTCGTAAATTACTATTACTACCTACCTACTTATTACTATTTTAGTGTTGAAATGTTATGTGGCAGATGTGAAAATCAACATGAAGTAAAATCAGCAAGCCATCCATTTAACAAGATATTTACATTTTTTGCATGTTAATTTTTATAAGACTAACATTGCTCAATTGCTCTACTAAATTTATTTGGCATCAGTTTGTGACGTCTTTATCGTTCTACACCAGCAAGCAAGCAAGCATGTAAAATAAAGTGGCATAGTTATATCATGTACCTACACAATTCTTATCCAAATTGCAATAAACATTAATTTCGAATACTTTTCTTATGCATTATTTCTCATTTTCGTTTCTGTTGTCAATTGTCAAATCATTTCAAATTTTTATCCTTAATTTAAACAGAGATCCGGCAACAATGTACCTATTCAGAAAATATAACCTTTAACTGAAAACAACCTAACCTAACACAAAAAGTGTCAATTTCCATTAGGGAGTTTAGTTGCCACAGAGGTGCTGCCAACAAAATTATTAGATGGTCATAGCCTCATAGCACGGCCTCCTGGATTAGTGCGAGACTGACGTCTCTACGCGGCCCGCCACATTTGTATAATTTTTGTGATTCTGAGGCCAACGTACTTTGGCGCCATCTGTTGGGTTTTTGATAAATTATCTGTAATGTAGGCACGACTTCCTAGATTAATATTAATCCAGGGGGCCGTGGACGTATGCAACCAAGGGCACAAGCGCAACGTACTGTAGCGCCTCTACCAACTATAAAACACGCCTTGAACTAAAAATGCGGCGGGCCGCTTAGAGACGTCAGTCTCGCAATAATCCAGGAGGCCGTGCCTCATAGTTATTGTTTTGTGGCCTCACCTGACCCAAAAAGATCGTGAACGGCTTATAGTAGGTCTTGGCTGACTTCACAATGGCTCTTCACGTTGTCCTGTTTTGTGTTTTTCTCCTCCAATTTGTTATATTTAGTTTGGGAAAATCTTCTACCACAATAGATCGTCCTCTTTCTCATGCTTCTTGCATTTGCCCTTCCATTACTTTCTTTGCGTATCTGTTGTGCATTCTAAGAACATGCCCTACCCATCTTATCCGACTTGCTTTAACTAGTGCGATCATAGTTTTGCTTCCAAGTAGCTTGTTAATTTCCCTATTAGTTCTTCTTTTATAAAAGTGATCTTCCCAGAAAAGGAAGGCCTAGGAAGAGTTGGAGAAATGAGTTAGACGAAGAATTGAGAGCTAGAGATATAAATGAAGAGGATTGCTATAATCGAAGAACTTGGAAACTGGGGACGGAGCGATTGCATATTAACACCAATAAATGTCTATTGCTCTATCTATCTAGACCAACAGACAAGATTTAACCTGTTTTTCTGTTAAGAAATGGCTATTTTCTTCCTATTCAGAAACTACTTAAGGTGAATTGTATGAATATAACTACTTATTTGTTATTTTGAATTTCGTAGTCTTTTAATACTTGTTGTAGTTGATGATCTATGAAAATTTATTTTTGGTATAAACTATTTCAATCGATGCATTTTGCTTTGAATTTTATTATGTTCATATTATTTTTGAAATGTTAATCAATTTTAAGTTGCAATTAGGTGTTGGCAGTACGTATGTATCACAGCTAGTGCTTACAATACCGGGCCAAAATCTTAATACCGGTATTCGGTATTCTAAATTTCTAATACCGGGATACCGGTATTAACACCGGTATTACTATCAGAAATTTTACTTATTAGATTTTTACCTATTTATTATAACATAATTAAAAATAATATCCAAAAAACAAATAACAAATTATTTTTAAAATTAACGCCTCCTCTCCTACGCAAATTTTCTTTAGAAGTAGATAAATAAATAAAGTAGATGAAAAATATAACAAATAATAAATTCTATAAATAGAGCAAAAATTGATTTTTTTTGTGTACCTAATAAACCAACTAACAAATAAGTAAAAATTGTCCATAAAATAGTAATTTTCTTTATTCAAATGTGCTCTCAAAAAGCACAAACAACCGATGGTTTCATCATTAAGGGAGGACCGAATTTTTATGCAAATTTTAACGGTCACAGAAAATGCCCCTCCCGACTCCACACTTGTCGGTGCAATGGTCAATAAGTAATCGTATGGCTTTTTTAAATACGTCCCTTTTGTTTCAGTTTAAAAAGAAAAAACAGGATCTCATCTTTAATTTTTTGCTAAAATCCTGTTATTTTTTAAGTCGTAGGTACAGTTCTGTTTCCTCTATTGTCACCTGCAGTTTTCTCTTTAACACATCACGGACGGACATCTAGCTAGATTCTAAGATAGTTTTATTATTAGATGCCGAGGAGAATTCTTCTAGTTATCTAGTATATCTGTAAGTGATGTTTCGTCCTCTAAATTTTCATGTGATAGCCGTTTAGTTAAACATATAATATTGTGTTAACTTTATATACACGTTGAAATAACATCTTTATGTCATTTTGTGAGCCTCTTTGTAGGTACTGAAGTATCTGCGACGAATCTGTTCGTCCCTGTAAATGCAACATTTTAAAGCATCTAGTAATTCAAAAGCTATTGAATATTTTTGTTGGGAAAGAGCCTCCATCATAACTTTTAAAGATGCATCAGCCATCGCAAGATTGTAATTTTTAGGAATATGTTATTACCGAAATACCGATATTTTTTACATCAATACCGGACAAAATTCGTATTTATGGATAAGGTTTTAGTGATTTTTTCTTGTGCAAAGTTAAACAGAGTTGTTGAGAGGCAGTCACCTTGCCTTAACTCTGTTTTTAATTCAAATTCTTTTGATTTTGTGTTCCCCATCACTATCTTACTTTTCATCCTGTTCATTGTTAATGTATGGCCTCTAGTTTCTTGCTTATTATTTTGGATAAGATCTTGTATATAGTATTTATCCAGTAGTGTTATACACCTGCAGTTATTACACACCATTCTGCTTCTTTTCTTGTGAATGTAGATAATAGATATTCTCCATAATTTCTCCGGTGATATTATCTTCACCTGCTGCCTTTCCATTTCTAACACTTAAAATGGCATTCCTAACTTCCTCGTACCTTGGTGGATCTAGTTCTTGGTCTACTGTGGCTCACACTGGTTCCATGTATGTGCTCTGTTAAGTAGTCTTGGAAACATTCTTTCCATCTTTGTTGTATTTCTATTTTGTCGCTTGATAGTTTTCCATTTAATTTTAGAACTTTGCTTATATTTGGTTGGTAGCCCATTTCCCCATTTATAAATGCTCTGTAGAAATCTTTCACCTTTCCAGTTCTCTTATTTTCTTCTAGTTTTTTTCTTTTCTTCCTCCTTAAGAGCCTGTATGTTTCGTTTCTTATTGCTTCATAATCTTGAGTTGTTTGTCTTGTTTTCTGTCTCGTGGGCGCTTTTTAGTAATGCTCTTGTTATTAGCTCAAACCTTCCATCTACTTCCATTCCCGCTGTGGTATCTGTTAATCGTTGCCCCACTTGTGTTTGACACAAGTTTCTTCGTCATTAAGGTACATTGTACTGAATTTTGTCGTCCTTTTCAGTCTTTGTCTGCTTGCAGTATGCCGTTTACATTTTAGGTTGATTATCACTAATGTATGGTCAAATTCGTGTGGTGTACCTCAATAATTTTTAATATTGGTTATAAGAGATCAGTGTTTTCCTTGTAATGGGTAATAAATAAATAAATAATAAAAATCAGTACATGATCAATTGAGCTTTGGCTTTGGCCGTCATTCGAATTCTATATTATGGATGTTCTTTCTCAGAAACTGAGTGCTCCGTATAACCATACCATTGGATGCTGCTAGCTATATCAGCCTGCTCCCATTGTTATTGCTGTTTTCATGATAGTTCTGATTTCCTGCTATTTCTCTGTAGATTTCATCTCGTCCAACTTGCGTTTATAGCTTGATTCAGTAATTTATAGAAAGTCCTTTACTTTCTTACTTCCTTTCGAATGATTTATTCTGCTGAGAATCAGTTTTTTTTTGGATCTCTCCATATTAAACGATTTTAACTGAACTTAACTGGGCTTTCTGAGTTGAGTTAGTAACCTTCTTCTTGACTGCACATTAATTGAACAAATTCTTTCCAGCTACCGTAATTCTGAGCCCTTATAAGTAAACCTTTGTAAATTTGATTCTTTATTTTGAGTGAGAAGCCCACATTCTGAATTTATGCTCTCAATCTACAGACAGACCTCGCCGTTGGCGGGACTTACGTTCCAGCAGAATATCGCAAAGCGCAAAACCGCGATGCGCTAGTAAACACATAAATGATAAAAATGGGGTTAGGTTCCATAAACTAGATTTATTTATACTATGCAACTTCAAAAAATTTAAAAATACATAAACGTGCGTATACAAATTAAAATTCCATACGTAACATAAGTCTGCCACTTGAATCTAGAGCTCGAATGTCCATTTGTTTATTCAGGTTATAAGTTTACAAATTATTTCAGGTCGGATTTGATAATAAGAAATTCAAAGAAATAGGCTCGATAAGTGTGTTTACAAGTTCGTGATAAATAATGTTATTTAGATGTTCATTGTCTGCTTTATTTACTTACGGTCGGTCTTATGAAGGTCGCTAACCTGACGTTAACATCAAAACGTTGGCGCTTATGACATATTCATTAGTAAACAAGTTTTTATGCGCTTCTGTTTATTTTAACAGCACATTAAAGTTAACGTCAGATTAGTGGCCTTCATAACACCGGACGTTAGTGTGTGAAAGTTGAAACAGTTGACGTTGGCGATTCCATCCGCGAATGGCAAAGAAAAGGGAGCACAAAGGTGCCCTGCGTAAAATCAAATTAGCGAACCGCAGCTGCAAACGGCGAGGTCTGACTGTATTAATAACATTTGCAGTATTTCATGAATACACAACATTTAAAAAAATTTCATAAAAAAAATAAAATTTTTATCTATACCAACTCCCACCATTGATATTACTCCATCAAAATTGTAAATAAATTCTTTGTGTTCTTTATTCAACTGCGTATACAAAATATACTTACATAAAACTCAAAATACCCTGACAAGGTTGAGATCATGGGTCTACATTTTTACATTCAAAATTCTTAACACTTTATCAATAGTCTCGGGAGAGCACTTCTTACAAACTAGATTATTAAATAGGTTCAGGAAATCTACACTGTCTTCATTACAACTTTCAAATTCATTACACAAGCTGAAAGGTATATCGTAAAAGGTAACAAAGCTAGTTAGCTGTTTTACATTGCCTGAATTGCAGTCCACATGTTTGCCTAAAATATACGCTTTTAATGGCTGCACAATTTCAGCCTCCCAAGAGTTCACTACGTTTACAAGCTTCTGCTGCATTGCTAAGGCTACTTCCGAGGAAACCAAGTTTACCGTAAATGAATTTTTCAATACTTGTGCAGCTACAAGTTTAAACTGCCACAACTGCAAAGTGCTTGGTGTGCTGTTAAGATCGTCGATTGCCTAAAAGAATTACGACTATTAAATAATTTATCTTGGTTAGCAATACAACTTACCCTAAGCAAAGAGATTAAATTGCCCAGCACCGCCTCTTTGTCCTTGATCACACATTCATAAGTAGCTTTAGTTAAGGCTCTCACAAATTTGGTTTCATTAATACTGCTAGTCACACCATTTTCTGGTGTTAGAAAGTTATCACTGAAATGGCGTATCGTAAAGTCCGACGAAAAAGATGTGATCACTTTTGGCGGAGGATCCCATGGTACTGTCTTGGAATGCGTTAGAGTCCTAGCCAGTTGAGTGCGGTAACCTAATTTATCCTCGAGATAGCTCAAACAGCCAGCACGTTGTTTGACTTCAATAAAACCGCACGACGCTAATATTTTCCTAAAAATAGAACGTTTTAGCATTATCAAATTATGACTACCAATTAAGCTTACAGCAATTGATCCCAATTCCTTCCACGTTCAAACCCAACAGACCAATACCGTTCATCCTCAACAGAAAGTTTTGCTAAGGTGTTAAGATCGGGGATAAGGCAAGGACCCCTCAGAAACGAGGACGTGCCATCCAAATGCACTATTTTTAAATTTGCGTAGCACATTCGGCCAGTAATAACATCCTTGGGTATGACGAGACGCGGCTCCACTGCTAATACATACAAATGTCGGAAAGCTTGCAGATGATACCTAAGATGAAAAATATAAAAAACTAAGGAGCTTGCGTATGATTTTAAGTAAGTTTCACCTGTTGTCACTACTATGAGTAGGAAATTTCGGATAGAAAGCACATATCAGAGCTGCAACACTAGCTGGTGAGTTGGAAAGCGTGTATCTGCCACCACCGAGGAATAGTAGCCCCAACGCCATGTGTATTGCTAAATGTGATCCATATGTCACCACTGCACTGCTCGACAAACCAACTCTTCGCCTCAGGTGTCTGACGATCCGCATTATTTCCAAATTACCGGTACCTGCCATTACCTTTACAAAATAAGGAATTAGTATTGCATTGCAATAATTAATCCATGCCAACAAAACTGCCTCAAATTGTCAACACTTAATATAGAAAGCAGGTTTTTCATAACTCAAAATTATTCTACTTGCAAGAATATTTATGCTCAATAATTTGCACATTTAACTTACTAAGTGCAAACATTAATAAAAGATTTTCGTAAATTTGCTATAAACTTGCTTGTAGTTGACTGCAAACTTGGTACAGTTAAGCCACACTTATGCTACAGACAAAGAGCATATAATTATATGCTCTTTGCTACAGATGTACTTTGATCTTTGAAAAATCTTCTAAAACGACATACTAAAAAGTTAACTTAATGAAAATTGAAAGTTTAAGAAAACACTGATGGAAAATGGATGCAAACCTGACAAATATTTCTTTCAAACTTGTTGAAAATTCAACAAACTTACTTTCAACTTACTAAAAATTGGAAAAAACTGAAAATTCACGGAAAAACTTGCTGCCAATTTACCGAGAATTTGCTAAAAACTGCAGATTTGTTACAAATTCAAAGGAAACTTAGTGAAAACTTCCTACACATTTAGTAAAAAGTTACTGATTATTTAGAAATGTACCAAAACTTTGTTATGAATTTGCTAGACATTAATTCAAATGTTATAAGTCTGTTGTAAGAAGAAGAGAAACGTGGTAAAGAGTGATCTGAACTATATCGGCAAATAAAGCAGTTAACTAATAAGTTTGGAAATAATGGAAGAACAATTAAATATTCATCAGGAAAACTAAAGAAATTGTCAAGTGTAGAGAGGGAAGACGAAGAATTGCAAAGCTGGATAACGAAAATAACAGAACTGAGGATCCAAAGAAAAAGAAAAGAGGATAAAAATCAAGTACTAAAAATTGCATCGTGGAATGTAAGAAGAACATATGAAGAAGGGGCTTTAAAAAATTTAGAAAATATAATGGATGAATACAAAATAGGCATATTAGCCCTTCAAGAAACCAAACAGCTTGGTTCTGAAATAACTAGTTTGGGGAAAAAAGCTTTATTCAAAAGCGGAGGAGATAATAGGTATTTTGGTGTCAGATTTATAACGAATGAAAAAATAAAGAGAATGGTAGTTGACTTCAAGGCAATCTCAGATAGGATATGCTACATAAGACTACGTGGCAAGTACAGGAAGATAAGCATCATCAATTGTCATGCACCTACAGAAGAGAAGGAATTGGAAATGAAGAATGAATTTTATGAAAAATGAAGTGAGATTTTGGAGAGCATACCGAGATATGACCTTAAAATAACAATTGGGGACCTAAATGCCAAAGTGGGTAGAGAGAAACATTATCACAAAATAACAGGAGGAAAAAGCCTACATAAGCAAAGCAACGATAATGGCAAAAGATTAATCGAGTTTGCGGTAGAAAATAAAATGAGGTTAGCAAGTACATGCTTTGACCATAAGAACATTCACAAAGTAACCTGGATCTCCCCAAATGGTAAAGATAAAAACCAAATAGATCATGTCCTAATAGAATCTAAGCACTTCTCATCGGTAAAAGATTGTAGAAGTTACAGAGGGGCCGACGCTCATAGCGACCACATATTGCTGATAGCCAAACTTAACCAACAACTACCAGATCAAGGCAGAGAGAAGAGAGAAAGACATCAATATAACATCGAGAAACTTCAGGAAGCAAAAGTGGCAGAACAGTTGGGAAAAGAAATTGAAGAGAGACTAGTTTCGGAAGAAAAAGAAACCTTAAGTATGCAAGAGGAATGGGAAAAAATCCAGTTAGCACTGACCGAGGCAGGGAAGCGTTATTTAGGCAACAAAAAAAGTAAAAGAAGAGAAGGGTGGTTCGACAAAGAGTGCAAAGCTCTGACTGCAAGAAATAAAGTAAAAATAGAGAGAGATAAAAATAGAACAGAAGGAACAGAAGTGGATTACAGCGAAAAAAGAAAACTGGTTAAACAAATTTGCCGAAGAAAGAAGAGAGAATATTTAGAGAAGGTAGAAGATCACTTTGTTAATAAAGAAATAAGAAACTATTATCAAGAAATGAAGAATTCAAGACAAGGTTCAACGACCCAAACAATATATTGTAGAAGTGAAGAGGGGTTAGTCCTAGGAGATACAAACGAAAAATTGAGTATATGGGCCCGTTACTTTGAACATTTACTAAATGATCAGGAAGATACAGGACAGCAATCATTACAACAAGAACCACCAGAACACATGCAAAATGAGGAGTGGAAGGAAGTAGAAGAACCAACGAAACAAGAGGTAGAAAAAGAAATAAAAGATCTTAAGAATAATAGAAGCGCAGGAGAAAATGGAATCCCAGCCGAGATTTTGAAGCAAGGGGGAAAAAGACTACATAAACAGCTATATCAACTTATACTAAGAATATGGAGAGAAGAGGAAATGCCAGAAAGATGGAGCAGTGCAGTTATTTGTCCTTTCTTGAAAAAAGGTGATAAAACAAAATGCGAGAATTATAGGGGGATAGCCCTGCAAGACGTAGCATATAAAGTTTTAGCCAAAATCATACGTAATAGATTAAATAAACACGCAAATGAAGAAGTAGGGGAGTTTCAAGAAGGGTTCAGGTCTGGGAGATCAACAATCGACCAAATCTTCAAGCTGAAAACAATACAAGATAACAGTTACAAAAGAAACCTGCCGTTATATATCCTCTTTATTGATTTTAAGCAGGCGTATGACTCAATTAAGAGATAGAAACTATATGAGGCACTGAACAAGCTGCGAATACCTAAAAAACTCATCACCCTGATAGAAATTACTTTACGTAATTCACAGAATAGAATTTTAGTAGAAGGGAATTTTTCTAATCGATTTAAAGTTCAAAAAGGTTTAAGACAAGGAGATCCACTTTCTACAGTTTTGTTCAACCTCATCTTAGAGGTGATAATAAAAGAAAGTGAAGTACAATCTGCTGGAACACCCTTCCATAATAAACACCAATTTATTGCATATGCTGACGACCTTGCAGTATTAACAAGATCGACGCGAGAACTTCAGAATGTCTTTTCAAAATTTGAGCAAGTGGCAAGAAAATATGGGCTAAACATAAATGAAGAAAAAACAAAATTAATGGAAATGCAAACAGAAGAAAACAAATACATGAAAATCAGGTCCAGAGAAAAAGAATACAAGTTTGAAAGAGTAAACAGTTTTGAGTACTTAGGAGTAACAGCGACAAATAAAAGTGAAGATGAAATTAACAAAAGAATTCTAAAACGTAATAGTGCAGTTGGGTCATTAACACACATATTAAAAGCAAAGAATGTGTCCAGAACAGTAAAGATCCACGCATATGAAACAATAATAAGACCAGTGGTGTTGTACGCAAGCGAAACCTGGATAATTACCAAACAGAGTGAAAATAAACTAGCTATTTGGGAGAGGAAAGTTCTAAGAAAGATTTTTGGAGGTATTAAAACAGCGGAGGGTGTATGGCGTAGACGAACAAACAGGGAGGTAATGGAGCTGTATGGAAAACCAGGGATCATACAGAAATTTCGTGCGCAACGAGCAAGGTGGCTAGGTCACATTATTCGAATACCGGGTCAAAGAATAGTGCAAAAAGTTCTGTATGGAAGTGAAACGGGTAAAAGAAGAAGAGGACGCCCAAAAAAGAAGTGGTTTCAAGAGGCAAAGAAAGACATAATAGAAATAGGGATAAGGGATTGGAGAGACAGAGCTAAGGATAGAAAGAAATGGAAAGAAATAGTTAAAAAGATAGAAGCCAAGGACCTTCATGGCCTGTAGCACTAAAATATATATATAAGTCTGTTGTAACAACGGCAATATTTTTGAAAAGACAAATCATAAAATTTGTAAAATGGTTTCCTTAAGTGATCTTCGAAATATTTAATAATGTGTAACGCTGCAGATTAAACTCTTGTTCCAAATTGAATTTAATTTTTACGTACATTACGTTAAATTGCTAAACTTGATTTATTTTATTGTTTTATTGTGATAAGAATTATTCTTTATTTCGTGAAGCACTATTGTCTCAATCTTAGTTAATCTCCATGTTAAAAATCTGCTTAAGTTAATTCCAACACATGGCTCATAATAATATCAGAGCAGCACATATAAATGCAGGTTTGTTATTGCCAAAATTTGAATCTATGAGGTAATTTATATATCAACATCAAATTGATATTTTGGCTGTTTCTGAAACATGACTGAGTGACGGAGCTGGGCAGTAATTAATTACTTTGTAAATAAATTACTAAAGAAATTTCTTTTTGTTTATTTGCCTTGGAATTGAATTACTTTTCAAGATGCGTCAATTGTAATTGGGAATTCCCATTTTTGTTAAACCGTACTTGACAATTACTTTTTGAAATACATTCAATTAATTACTCAATTACTTTTGTGTAATGAAATTACTCTAAAGTATTTAAATTACTTTACAAGTATTTGAACTACCTGTAGTAATTGAAATTACTCGTGGTATTTGAATTACTTTACGGTAATTCAATTACTGAATTACTGACCTCGATTAGGTGTTTAATTTCCAGAACGCAAAAAATACGATAAGGTCTTATTAAGTTACATATTAAGCAAATCGAAATAGGGCATTTCCGAAACAATATAAGCCTAATTTATGATTTCCCCTGACGAGTCGAATAACAGCAACTTTTGTGCAACATTCGCATTTTGTACGATGCGTGCACTAGCAAAGAGTGCATTGGTGCGTGTATGTAGATGTGATATGTAAGTTGCGAAAGTGAAGCTAATATTTATTGTGTAAAACGTTAAAACTATATTTGCAGTACGTACATTACAAATAACAATACCTACGGTAAAAATATAATTTAAAATAGCTTCATTAGACAATATTGGTAAGAAATAAAGTCCGAATAAATAAATTTACGCTTTTTCGCCATCTTTGATCCGCTTTTTCGCCATCTTTGATCCGCTTTTTTTATTTTAGTTGATTTTCAATGTCAAATTCGTAATCAGCGACCTCAAAAACCCCTACGGCCGGTCTTATAAACGCCGCTAATCTGACGTTAACTTTAATTTGCTGTTAAAATAAACAAAAGCGCATAAAAATTTGTTTACTATTGAATAATATGTCATAAGCGCCAATGTTTTGATGAGCTTTTGTTTATTTTAACAGCGATTTAAAGTTAACGTCAGATTAGTGATCTTTATAAGACCGGCCGTTAGACATCTAATAAAAATTAAAAAAAGAAAATAAAAATTGGACCTTCGGCGCCAGTTTGTAGACGCCATTTTTGTTTTTAGACCAATTTTGAGGCCAGATTTGTAATCTGTGAACCCAAAAACCTTATGTTATTAAATGTCAGGCAATGGTTTAAAAAAATAAAGAAGTTATATTTTTTTTTAGTTAAGAATATATTAAAAAACACTTATTTGTTAATAACAATTGAAAAAATAAAAAGCACATTTTCTAACCTATGGGGAACTTTTCTATAAACTTTTTCCGAAATAATAAAAAAAATCATTTCAAAATTGATTTTTAGTCAACGAAGTTAGAACTTTTTCCTTTAGTAAATGGACTATAACAAGTAATAGAAAATGTCACTTCGTATAAAGGGGTAAAAAAAGTATTTTCCAACTGAGCCAACTAAAAATGCTCAAGTTGTGCCAAATGGATCATGATGTAGTGTTCTATACAAAATCTAAATAGAATTTTGTTGTCAAACAATTAAGAAATCCAATGCTGCACCCTGTATACTTACGTAAGTTACATATTTACGTCATTCAGCCTCATGTTAGGCGTATTTAATAATAGATTGTTCTACAAGTTAAGAAAAGTGAGAGTTTTTCAACATTCAATTTAAGAGCGAACGATGCAAAGCGAGTGGATTAATTTTACACAAACATGGAAAAATCACTTGCATAACATATTCAGCATGCTATTTTTTCCAATATCGTTACAAAATCTAGCCAAAATGAAATTTGACATTTCTTCATATTCGAGATTTTTTTTAAAAATTGGGAGTGAAGAACGTTGAAATCGTCACTTATAATACTATAAGTACTCAAAGTTATGTCGATTATTTTTGGGGTAGTAGGTATCACAAAAGTCTATTGCGTTTGGGTACAAACGCAAACGCAATGGACATGAGTATACCACCCCAAAAATAGTCTACTTAACTTTGACTACAAATAGTATTCGGAGGACTATTCAGTGAACCAAAACCATTTTTCAAATTAGAAAAACTCAACATTTAGTTACACATGTTAAAAAAATTGTGTAAACATCTTCAATAAATATTTTAATTTGTTCAAAATAGTCGCTTGAGTACTAGTACAATAGCCACTATAATTTATTTTGGTTGGCTACAAAATGCAAAATTTGACGTTTTTATTGGTCCAATTTTGACAGATGACAGGTGAACTGAATAGTCATTAAAATATGAGAAATCGGCAGTGAACTAATCCATTGTTTTACGACTTTTTGTAGGCGGCTGAGCGATAGCTAAACATAACCTACAAAAGTTGGTTAAAATGTCATATCGTGATTTCTTGATTTAAAAAATCTGGTGTGATACACTCACACAACTTCCTTTTACAGTGATCTTATAATTAGTCAAAAATTTCATTTTTAATTTTTAACCATTTGTTAAAAATTTTAAAAAATTACAAATTCTACAAAAACGGTACAAAATCGAGTGTTAGTTCAAGAGACAAATTTTCTCTAGAATTTTAAGGTGAATTCAAAAATTTAATAATATACCGGGTGTTTTATTTAAAATAGGAGTTAATAAAAAAAAATAGAAAAAAAAACAAAAGAAACCCACTTTAGAAGTATTCAACTGGAAAATCACCTATCTCACATCAATACACATTAAAAATGTAAGAAAAATGTAAAGTTTAAAAAAAATCGTTAGAGCCGTTTTTGAAAAAATCGAAAAAAACTGAAAAATCACAAGAGTAAACACCTACTTCCGGTTATGCGATTTTCTTCAAAAGCTTGCTGTCTCATCTACATAGTACACAAAACTTATATATGAAGTTTCAACGCCATACCTCTTTTCGTTTTTGAGATATTCTGTTCACAGACACACAGACAGACAGACAGACAGACAGACAGACAGACAGACACACAGACCAATGAAAAAAAATATGTTTTTTGGGATCAGGGGACTCTAAAACGTGAAGATCTGTTGAAAACTCAATTTCGAATTTTTGGGGTGAATCCAATACTTCCTTTATAGTAGTAAAAGGAAGTAAAAACAATGTACCCCTTGGCACTGGAAGTTCCTTTTTATTCCTCATGTGGTTTATTTGCTTTGGCCCTACGGGCCTCAACAACCAAATCCACATTTGTGATCAAAAGCTCAACTTCAGTGATAACCTATGTGGAAACTAATATAAAAATAAAAAAAATAAAATTGAACTTCCAAGTCCCTATACCTTCATACTGAAGGGACTATGTACTAAAGTATATTGGGTTTAATCAGTTTATTATAACCTAGGGGATCTATGACCAATCGGTGTTCCATTCTTTTTGTAACACCCTGTATAATTGTTATCCTTTATACGGGTGTTAATTAAGTACGTAGACAAACTTTAAGGGGCGATTCCTTGATCAATTCTAAGATTTAAAGTTGATACAAACATGGGATCTAAACAGCTTCTTTTTCAAGATGCAGGGTGTTAAAGTTTAAACAAAATTTTGTTTTTCAAAACTCTGGAAAAACGCCTAGAGGGGTCTCCTCAGTTACCTTATTTTAGAAAAATCTGGTACGCCACTGTTTTTTAGCCAATGCGAGAAGTTTTTTAGCTCCATCCATTGAATGTATACAAAATACGTATTTTTTACTTTTTTGATAGAATAAACCTTTTTAGAGAAAAACAGAAAAATCTGTAATAGCAATTTCGTTCATTGGAAGTTAATGGGACTTAAACGGCTTCGTTTTAAAAATACATTTTAAAGAAGTTTTAAGAAAATATTATTTAATAACAAACAATCTTACAATAGTTACAAAACTTTTGGCTAAAAAACAGTGGCGTACCAGATTTTTCTAAAATAAGGGAACTGAGGCCGTCTCGATGCACGCCACTGGTGGAAATAAATCAAATTTATTTTGACCGAACAATTCCACTTTATATAATACTAACCTATACCAAGTTTCATTAGAATACCTCAAACCGTTTTCCAAATTTTTGAAAAAAAAAGTTTTTTAAACTGCAACATCCTGTATTTTGAAAACAAAGCTGTTGCAGATCCCATGTTTATCTGAACTTTTTATCTTAGAATTGATCAAGGAATCGCCCCTTAAAGTTTGTTTACGTACTTAATTAACACCCACTCTGTATATACTTTATTTATTTATTTATATCTTACATAAAAAAAACTAAAAATTTTTGGTTTTGGCGAACGGCGCATGTAGCTACAAAATTCAATTATCAAAAAACCTTCAAAAGTGTTTAAGTATGTAGGTTACTATAGTTAACAAAACATAAAAATTGAGCATTTTTAGATTACGATTACGAATCGACACGACACTAATGATAGTTGCAACTTGCAAGAAAGTTCTACTAAATACAACTATATGACAATAATTTCTATTGAAAGTAATTGAAAAAGTACAATTGATGTACAATTACAATTACTAAGTTATTGGTAATTGAATTACTATTTCAAGTGAGTAATTGAAATATCTGGTAATTCAATTACTTCATTGGGCAGTAATTGGTAATTAGTAATTAATTACTCTTTTAAAGTAATTTGTCCAGCTCTGCTGAGTGAATATATTGCAAATGAAATTGTTTACATTGAAGGTTACGCTTTTGTAAGAAACAATAGATCTGGTCGTAGAGACGGGGTTGGGGTGTATATTCGTAGTTGGTACTGTTTATAATCCATATCAACACAATTAACGATTATGTTTGAAAGAATTTGAAAATTACTGAGTTGTCAACTTCTCTTATAGATCTCACTCTAATCACTGATAATAATTTCTCAGTTGGTGATGGTGTAATTCTGTGTCATTTAGCTGATCACGGGCTTGTTTTCTGTGACATTATTACCAAATAACCTCGGATAGAACCTGTTACACAAATTTTTGGAAACTTCAATAAAATTGATCTGAAGTTATTATATAATGATTTAGAATCGCTACCACTACATCAAATTTTTAGAATAGACTGTGTTATTGAAAAAATAAACTTTTTCAATAAAAAGATTTTGCAGCTGTTCAATAAACATGCTCCCTTAATTTTCTGCCACCAGTGCAATCGGGTTTTAGGCCAGGATACAGTTGCTCGTACAACAGGTAACGGATGATATCTTAGCAGCAACTGACCAAGGGGACATTACAGTTCTTCTCTCTGCCTTTGACACAGTTAACCATACTAATATGATTTCAATTTTAAAATATATAGGTGTTGATCCTGGTGCGTTGTTGCTAATGGAGAGTTACTTGAGTAATAGGTCACAAATTGTTAATTTGAATAGTGAATTTTCTGATTTCTGTGTAACGCATACAAATCCCATAAACTATACTCTAACACATTTCATTTTGTATGTTCACATTTTTCGCCACCAATCTGTATAATTATGGCCCCATCCATATTACTGTTTCTTAATACCCTAAAAATAATTTCATACCATGGAGGCTGATAGAAGAACAACGTTGAGGCATGTTTCGATGGTGGGTTTTCCTGCTAGTTCTGCAATGGATTTGGCCGTCAAAGAGGTGAACATGTGACAGAAGTGTAGCAGGGCGGAAAACGCTTCTTGGTTGGCAGAACCTGCATATTTTAGGCCCATGGCGAAACAGGCTCCGGCTACTATGTTGCAATATGCTTGACTAAACAAAAACAAAAATTGTGCTTGTAAAAATAAATGAAAGTGTAAATTGCTGCATATTGATAAAATGGTATGCAAAATAATTGACGGGGCCAGCAGGTCAGCCACTATTTTTTAGTTGGACGTGCCCCCCCGCCATGTTACATGCCCCTGGTTAATTCAAGAGATTTTAAAACAATTGTAATAACAAATGTAGCGACATATGTGGTTATTATGAAATACAAGGGAGAATCTCCACGCTCCACTCCTTCCAAGAAATGTTTACATTAATTACTTAATTCTTTTTTATCACCATCTCCATCATATTAATTGAACTCCTTTACCATAACAGTTTTGTGACTTTTTAATTACTGCAATATCTTTTATGTGTATTCCGCAATTGGATAGTAAAAAAATTTCTTTTCTTTATAGTAACAAACAAACTGTAAACAATCAGATGCAGATGATTTCTAGCATCAATAATTCTCTGGAATGCATACAGAGGTTATAGATGGAGAACCAGCGACAAAAATAGTTACGTCACTTCATCAAGAAAATATCCCATGTTACTATACTCTCTTAACATCGCCAATAATTGATTTGGAAGCCGGCCTGGTTTCCGGTGGTGGAGAAAGCTGCAGCAAGGGCACAAAGTGGTGGAGATGACAGATAAAATCAACGTATCTGGCAGTACTGAAGTGTATTGTTGGTGGCACTATCGGAGTATGTCCAATTCGAGGTTAGCAGGTTAGGTTTTGTTTGTTCTTTGACAAAAACTGACGCAAAACCTAACCTGACAACCTCGAATTTGACATAGACTTACAGAGTCACCAACATTTTATTCATAAAACAAATATTTCAAGGCCAAGCTTGATTTGATTTTCGTTTGCTCACATGTTATTATTTCCAGAGTATTTTGGAAGACGTACAGTGTGCAAACTGTTCCACGCATGCTTAATACAGCTAAAGTTTATGCCATAATTGTTTCAAAAATTAAAAGGACTTATTCAAAGGATCCCATGACAAAATTTATAATATGTCACCACATATATTATTCCAAATTTTTGAAAGATTCGCCCTTCTTCCCCTTCTGAAACCCTATATTCTAAACACAGACAAGTAACAACTATTTGGCAATTAGTTGAAATAAATAATCCTTTAAATTGCCAACACAGGTTGATTCAAATTCAAGAGCAACCATTGTAATTGTTTTATCAACTTTGTTTTTCCTATGGTGGTTGTTGTGTAATTTTGGCATTTAAGGAAACTAATGACGAAACTAATATTACAAAAAGTGGATTTGTCTGTACCCATGAATGAAAACCATCAACAGTTTCGACAAAATGGATCACCAATTGATGAAATATTCCGCCAATTAATTGAAAAATCAAGCAAGTATGTTTAAGCAGCATAAATTGTTTTGTAGATCTGATCAAAGCATTTAACTGAGTCAAGTTACAGGACGTTATCCATATATTACAAAAAAGTAGTTCTACCAGAGTTAATATAATGCAAGGGAATTGCGATCATTCGAAGAACTCTTAGTTGTCGTTGATGGATATTATTTCTAAAAATTAGCTTGTTACAAAGATACCGAGAGGTAGACATCTATAGCAGTATGCGGATCAAAAGGGAATAATGATAAATAACAATGTTCCTCAGGCAAAGCCATTTAAGAGCAATATAAAAATTAAAAACATGATCATATCTTCACATCTTAAGTAATTCAAGCAACATGTTATCAAAAGCTGTTACACATTCAACAGTACTCTGAGAGGGTGGACAATAAAATATGCAGAAAGCAATAACATGTCTGTTTATTGTGATTTCATCCACATAAATTCAATAGAACCTTCATCTTCCTTTTTCTGTATAGCATTACTTCTGTTCTTTCCCACCATCACAGTGACTCCCTCCATCTTCAGGCTGGTCTTCCTGGGGACCGTTTACCTATTGGTGACCTGTCTCTTGCAATGCGGACTATCCGATCTTCATGCATTCTTTGAGTGGGGTTGTTCCATTCTCGTCTTCTAGTTGATATTCACTCATTTATTGGTTGTATGTTACACTGGTTCCTTATGTCTTCGCTCCGTATTCTGTCTCGTCGTGTTTTCCCTGCTATCTTCCTTAATGTTTTCATCTTTGCTGTTTTAATCATGTTTAGTTTTTTGTGTATCTCCCCTTGTTTTTGTGCCATACGCAAGTATTGGCCTTATCATAGCTTTGTAAATCCTGCTTTTGACCTTCATTTATATACTTGTTATTCCATATTATATTATTTAGTGCACCAGATATCTTGGCCACTTTTATAACTTGTGGCATTACTTGCTGCTTAAGGTTTCCGTAACTGACTATATTAAGTATTAAGTTATTAAAAGAGGATACTTGTTCTACTATGTCATCCTGAAGTTGAATTTACATCTTAAAGGTTCTTTGCTTATCGTCATACATTTGGTTTTTTGTGCCGATATCGTCAAGTTGTAGTAGTTACATGTCTCTGCGGTTTTCATCAAGAGTCGTTGCAGATAGTCTTCGCCCTCTGTCAACAAGACGGCATCATCAGCATAGCATATGATTTTATCATTGTCCTGCATTTTATACCCCTTCAATGTCTTCACCTCTTTAATTACCTCGTTCATAACCATATTAAATAACAAAGGGCTCCATGTTGAATTCCAGCTGTTGCTTCAATAGGTCCAAGCCATTCTCCATTTACCTTAATCATTATTTTATTGTTGCTATATATATCTTCTATTAATTTTATGATTTCGTTTGCCCATTGTTTTGGTGTTAGTATCTGTAATATGTCTTTTAGTAGTATTGTGTCGAAGGCTTTCTGCAGATCATCATATTATTATTTGTTGTATTACAAAGATGGCGTCTGTGCAGGATCTACCTTTTCTAAACCCTTGTTATTCGTGTGTGAGAGTTATGGTGTTTCCTATTCTTTCTTTTATTATTCATGTTGTTAGTTTGAGTGAGGTGTCTAATAAGGTAATTCCTTGGTAGTTACCTGGAATTTGTCTATCACCCTTCTTAAAGATTCGTATGACAATACTATTTTTCCATGCTTTAGGTATCTTCTGTTCTCTGAATATTTTTTGTATAATTTGTAGTAATTCATTTTCAAGTGCCTGGCCTCCATATTTTAAAAGTTCATTGTATATTGCATTATGTCCTGGACACTTTCTGTTATTTAATTTTATTATTTGTGATCGAATTTATTCCAAATTTATTTTTTGTTCTTCACTTATGGGTATTAGTTCTTGATCTTCGTTGTGGATCTCCATCGTTTCTAGTTCTTTATACAATTCCTTAAAAAAATTTCACTCATTCTTCCGAGTCAATACTATTTATTTCTATATATTCTTTCATATCGGCTTTACTATTTCTTATTACTCTCCATACCTGTTTCTGAGTACTGTAGAAGTCACTTTCTATGTTCTTTGAGAAATGTTCCCAATAATTTTCTTTTCAAATATCGCTGTTAATTTGATTTCTCACGGTCCTATATTAGTTTTCTGGTGTTTTGTTCATATTGTATTTTAATAGCTATTTATGCAACCACTGCTAAAAGTTTACGTTATAGGCTGAATTTCATAATTTTCATGTCTTGTGCATAAACGACTTTTAGCACTCGTTGCATGCAATATTTTATCTACAACCTTAATTTTACTGTTATTTATCCATAAATATCGATTTAACAAAGGTTTGCATCTACGACACTTCTAATTTATGTCATAATAGTTACCATGTCGCGCGGGCGAATAACTTTACAACTTCACTTGCAGTTCGAAATTGTAGTTTTATAACCTCACTTCACTTTTAACACTAGAGCTAAAAGTAATCAGCTGATTTCTTTAACACGGTAAACTATAAAAGGTCACTTTTAGTGAAACAAGCTAGCGCTAAAAGGCCTACTTTTAGTAGTGGTCGTAGATAAAAATGTTTTCCATGTTTCTTTACTTAGCTCTTTGACTTCTCTTGTAAACCATGGTGTTTTTACGTTTCACCTCTTATTAGTTTTTACTTTTCTGCTCAATGCCTCTTTAAGACTGTTTAATATATTTGTTTCCACTTTATTCCAAGCTTCGTCAACGTTATCTGTTACTAGTATATCAGTAAAACCTCCAGTGTTTAAATCAATGTCAAGAACTTTTACATTATAATCAGATTTAACATACATGCTCACGGCCACACCTGGATGATCACGATCCATTTGATAAAAATTAAAATTGTCCATATTGATTACATCTGATGGAATGTTAGCTCCCAACAATGTTTCAGATATCCCTATTAATATAAAATTCTTCAAAAGTTATAACATCCACTACACCGTTAAATTTTGAAAGCATTAATTGAGCATTAAGATTACAAATTCTTTCAAAATTCTAAGAATTGTTACTAATTACAGTTAATTCTTCTGTGCAAATTTAAAGTGAAATTTTCTCTAACAGGACACGTTTTCTCATTTTCGCAATGCTTTGTACATGCGGCAGACTCACGCTTATCATTATGTCTGACACAATTTATACATATTTTTTCGTTTGCATTTGTTTTTGGAAATATAATCCCAGAATGATATAAACACACATATTTGGATTTAGATTGCTTTGCAATGTGGCCAAAAACGAAGCACTTATGAAACTGAATAACTCGCATGTAATCTTCCACAACATTTTTTTCCACCCGAGCCAAAGGAAACCATTTTTGATACACATTTTTCTTAGCTCTAGAGAGACCTCCATCACGAATTGTTGACGATCTGCAATAGTTAGTTTAGTAACAAATTTTATCTCAGAAGAATCGAAATAAACAAAATTATTTTGGACTTTTAGTCTCTCCACTATTTCTGCATCATTGTTTAGACCATCTTCAAACTTTACATTTATCAATAACAACCTAGTATTATAGTTTTTTTGATACACTAATTTTAAATTGATCGTCCATTGTAGATTTCAACAACTCTTGTGATTTTACTAAATCGTTTTGATTATCACAAAATACCGCAACACCGTTCTTAATTTCGTTTGTATTATTTACACATATTTTTAACTTTGACGGATTAATTGTTTTCATTATAGAATTCCCTACGTTTTTGCTAGATTCTTTGTCATCTCTTGATTTGATTAGAAGCACACTTGAATTATCAGTTGGACGTTGTTTCAGGACGTTGCTAAAGAACATGGACTGTTGACCAAGCTTTTGTACCTGTTGATAGATAAATTCAGCTGTTTTTTCGCCTGACGAACTGTTTTTCAATGACACTGATTCTTGATTTCAGCAAATTATTAGAGAAATCAAGCTCACTTATGAGTTTTTCTAAAAGAGACTTCCCATTTTAAGCACTAGATTTCTTTTTTCAGTACTGTAACTGTGATATTTTGACATACGGTTTCTACAGCTGCATGACCAGTTTCCACAATCACCGTTTCATTACACAGCTCACAGAGGTAAGACATACCATTGAATTGGTTTATGGCTTTACATACTAATCCCTCTTTTATTCCAACACAATGGGGATGTGCACGATTATGACAATTATTGCACTCTAAACACTTATTTACAATGAAATTATAAGAGCAACTTAAACACAGAACTACATTAGCCGCCATCTTGACTTGACTCTTGACTCATACGAGAAATTAACACCGGCTGCAGTACAAAAATTAAAGTAAATGGTAATGGTAAGTATACAGAACGATATTCCTGTGACAGCATTGATGTTGAGAATCTGCTGGTTGCGTTTGATAAAAAATTTGGACTTCAAATTCTGCTATAAAACATAATCAAAAGGATTTGCTTTGTAACAGATTATATACAAGTTCAAAGGTTGGAATGATTTAGATAAATAAAAGAACGTGAAAAAATAGAAATAATGCGAAGAATTACAAAATGGTTATGATGTGATAGGGTAATGAAAGACTTAAGTGAAATGATTTTTAAATAAATTGGTGGGAAGAGTATTTTTTTTAACTCTTTATTGGCAATCAGAATGTATTACAACCTATAAGCCAATTTGTTGGCTAGTACATTGTTAAAAAGTATAATGTACAGATTAATGACTTGGGGAAGCTAACATCCAGTAATGTTGCTTCAGTTTTATTTGTTGTCTATTGGCCAGCATTTTCTGAGTCTTCTATTTTCTGGATGGTGTAGCAAGGGCTGTGTAAGTGGATTTGGATGGATTTCTAGTTTGCTGTAGTGTTTGGTGGCGTTTTCTCGGATTACTTCGCTGACGTATGGGATTTTGAGGTCTGTATGTAGGGTGTGGTTCGATACGTACCATGGTGCATCTGTTATGGCTCGAAGTATTTTGGATTGTGCTCTCTGGATTATTGCTGTGTTAGACTTACTGGCGCATCCCCAGAGTTCGATGCCGTAAGTCCATATCGGCTTTAGTACTATTTTGTAGATTAAGATTTTGTTCTCCAGTGACAAACGGGATTTCCTTCCGATGAGCCAATAGAGTTCTTTAGTTTGTAAGTCGAGTTGAGTTCTGTTCTTTTTTATGTGTTGTTTCCAATTTAGTTTGCTGTCGAATGTAAGGCCTAAGTATTTTACATTGTCGCTTTGCGGTATGGTAACTTGATTGATGTTTACTGATGGACAGTTTCCTTTTCTGAGGGTGAAGGTTACATGCGATGATTTGGATTCGTTAGCCTTGATCTTCCATTTCCTCAGCCATGTGTTTATTAGGTTTAAGTGGTGTTGTAGGTTTGCGGAGGCTACGACGGGGTCTTCATGTACTGAGAAGATGGCAGTATCATCTGCGAAAGTTCCGGTTGTTGTTGGTGCTGTTATGGGTAAGTCGTGTGTATAAAGAACATATAGCAGTGGTCCTAAAATGCTACCCTGCGGTACCCCTGATAAGACTGGTTGTCGATTTGATATTTCTTCATTCACTCTCACTTCAAATTGGCGATCTTGTAGGTACGACTTCATCAGATTGAAGTAGCTGCTTGGGAGAATTCTTTTAATTTTGGATAGACGTCCAGGGTGCCACACTTTGTCGAATGCTTGACTGATATCTATAAACGCTGCAGTGCAGTATTTTTTATTTTCTAGTGACTCGTTTATGATATTTACAATTCGATGGCATTGCTGTGTTGTTGAGTGTGCGTGTCGAAACCCGAACTGATGATTTGGAATCCAGTCCTGTGGATTTAAGTCTATGTTCAATCTGTTCAGTATGAGTCTTTTAAGTAATTTTGAGATTGTAGGTAATAAGCTTATCGGACGATAATATGTGACGTCCGACGGATTTTTACCAGGTTTAGGTATCATTATGATTTGCCCAATTTTGAACATTGTAGGCCAGTAGTTAAGTCTAAGTATTGCGTTAAAAATATATAAAAGTTTTACTAGTTCTTTTTTTGGCAGTTTTTTCAACATTTTTGGCGTGATGAGGGGTATGCCTGGAGCCTTTTTCGGATTTAGGGTGCTTATTACATCTCTTATCTCTTTTGGAGTAAACAGCTTTAATTGTTGTGCCAGTATAGGCGTACTTAGGATCTGTTCGACTTCCTGTACTTGATCATTGTTTTGTGGCGTGAAGACCTCGGCTAAGTATTCGGAGAAGAGATCAGCCTTCTTTTTATCGTTTGTTGCCCATGGACCTGGTGGTGTTGAAAATGTTCGTATTGGAGGTGATGGTGTGATTAGTTTCCTTTTGTTTTTTATCAGCTTCCAAATGGAGTTATCAAGCCTTGAGAGGTTAGAAATATATGTAGCAATAGTGTTGTTTTTATGTTCTTGCAATTTGGTTTTTAGCTTGTTACTTAGTCGATTATATGTAACTCTATCGTCTGGTGTACGAGTTCGTTGCCAAGTTGATCTGGATTTTCTTTTTTCAGCTAGTTTTTTTATTTCTACAGGTATATTATTGGCAGTTTTCTTGAAGTCGATGTTCGGAGTGGCTGCTTTCGCGGCCTGTTGTAGTATATTGATGAAATGATTGTAATCTTCTTCAACTTCTTTAGGTTCTTTTAGTCTTGTTTGTAGAACTATAGTGTCTTGTATTATTTGTCGGTACATGTACCAATTTGTTTTAGAATTGTGCCAACGTGATTTGGGTTTTATGGCTACTGCGGTTGTACTTATCGTGGCTATTATAGGGCTATGGTCCGAAAACAAATCATATCATGGTGTTATATTTGTGTAAGTTGATGCGGTACCTTTAGTTATGAAGAAGTCCAGCAAGTCTGGGATTTTGTTGGGATCAGTTGACCAATATGTTGGCGTTCCCGTTGAGAGAAAATGGTAATTGTTATTTTGGAGTACTTTAGCTAATTCTCTGCCTTTAGTTGTTATGAGGCGCGATCCCCAAAGCGTATGTTTGCTGTTGAAGTCTCCTCCTGCAATAAATTTTTGTCCCAGTGTTTGAAATTATCTTTGGAAATGTTTTTGTTTTAAATTATATCGAGGTGGACAGTAGACTGCTGTGATTGTGATGTCATACGGCAGTGTTTCAATTTTTACTGACGTTGCTTGAATGTGTTCTTCTTCGTATTTTGGTAGCTCGTGGTGTTTAATTGTTTCTTTAACTAGAATTGCGGTTCCCTGTGGGCTGTCCCATCGGGATGGTTGGTATGATAAAAACTGTATTTTGGTATGTTAAAATGACTTCTGTTTGTGAAGTGCATTTCACTGATTAGTAGTATGTCTATTAGTCTGAGCGGCGGTGACACTAAGTCTAGTATGATAAAACTTTTCAATGTCATATATATAATTCGTTAGGTCATTGATGGGGAAACACAAAATGGCAGTGCTGCCACGTGTGGACCGAACGGCACTATAAAAAATTATTTAAAAAAAAAATTCAATATCTAGTCTCATAAAACTTCAGGATTCTGATTGTTTCTCGAGACAGGGGAGGGGTAGGGCTTTAAGAAAATACAGTGCTGCCACTCCCCGAGCAAACTCTTATCAGTGGCAGCAGGGAGATAAGTGATCCCTCGGATCCTATTTTCTAGTATCATCGAACTTCATACAAATTCAAATGTTATCTGAAAGATCATCAATTTCTGTGTAAGAAAAACCGCTGCTGCCTTTTCCAGAAAGTGAAGAAAATGGAGGCAGCAGCATTTGAAAATCGCAATTATCGCAACCGAATTTCGGGTGTCCATTCAGTTTTATCAGCATTAATCCGTTTTTTTTCGATTTGTACTAATGAAATACGCTGACATCGTAATTTCCAATACATTTTCAATGTTGTTGATTGTTTAAACAAATGAAGTTCTATTTTTTATGTAATATTTTTCGATTTTTCCATATTTTTCTTGTTTTTTTTCATCGTTTCCATGCTTTTAACTCCTATTGAGAATAAATTAGTTCTATTCGTTGAAACAATACTTGCGATCATTGTTTAAACAAATTAGATTCTATCAATTATTCCAAAGTCATTGATTTTTGGGCCACTTTTTTAGGTCTTTTCGTGTTTTTCACAGCAAGTACGAATCCGTTTCGCATTTTTTTTATTCACGCCATTTATTTGTCACGACAGGAATTGTTTGAACAAATTAGAAGTATTTTACTGGGAACAACGATTTTTGAGCTATTTTTAAGCAGAAATTGTGTCTGCGGCGTTGATTTATTTTACCAACTTCTTTTGTAGGACCCCGGCTCTGCTATTCACAAGTGGCACATTCTGATTGGCTAGAGGGTAGCAAAAAGACCTACAAAGCCCATTCGTCAGTAGTTGGTATGCTTTATGCTCACTTTCGTTTGAGAAGCAGTCAGCAACGGTCGCATCGCTGTCCTTTTTTGTAATCTCAACGTATTTTACTTCTTCAAAAAATGCTTTGTTTCGTTGACGATATACTATCTTTGGCAACAGATAACAACGACGAAGATGACAAAGAATTTGACGCAGAAAGTTTTGATTCTGACCACGAAAACTAGTGATAAGTTGCTTTGATGCTTTAATTGTTAGCTACTCCTGTAATTTTAACTTTTAATATAATACCAAATTTACTAAATGGGCAAATTGTTTCAATAATAATTCATTGCGAACTTTGCATAATTTTTGTGTTTTTGATAAACCAACGTTTGTATGCATAAATCTAGAAAGAAATTAAATTCGTTTTCACAAAACAAGACTATTACTTATTTAAACAGGCTTCCATTCTCTTACAGTTGTTGAAATAAATCAACGCCGCAGACTCAATTTCTGCTTAAAAATAGCTCAAAAATCTTTATGTTCCAAGTTGAATACTTCTAATTTGTTCAAACAATCCCTGTCCTGATAAATAAATGGTATGTTTCAATAAAACTGCGAAACGGATTCGTACGTGCTGTGAAAAACGCGAAAAGACCTAAAAAACGGCACAAAAATCAATGAACTTGGAATAATTGATAGAATCTAATCTAGATAGAACTAATTCATTCTCAATTGGAATCGAAGGCTTGGAAAATATGAATAAAAAACGAGCAATAAGGGAAAAATATCACATAAAAAAAACAATTTCATTTGTTTAAACAATCAACGCAATAGAAAATTTATTGCAATTTACAATGTCAGGCGTATTTCATTAGTACTAATCGAAAAAACCGGATTAATGCCGATAAAACCGAATGAACACGCTAAATTCGGTTGCGATAATCGCGACTTTCAAATGCTGCTTCCGCCATTTTCTTCACTTTCTGGAAAAGGCAGCAGTGGTTTTTCTTACACAGAAATTGATGATCTTTCAGATAACGTTTGAATTTGTATGAAGTTCGATGATACTAGAAAATAGGATCCGAGGAATCACTTATCTCCCTGCTGCCGCTGATAAGAGTACGCTCGGGGAGTGGCAGCACTGTTTTTTCTTAAAGCCCTACCCCTCCCTTGTCTCGAGAAACAATCAGAATCCTGAAGTTTTATGATACTAGATATTGAATTTTTTTTTAAATAATTTTTTATAGTGCCGTTTGGTCCACACGTGGCAGCACTGCCATTTTGTGTTTCCCCATCAATGACCTAACGAATTATATATATGACATTGAAAAGTTTTATCACACTAGACTTAGTGTCACCGCCGCTCGTACTATATAAAATTGATGTCCAAAAATATTTTTATTTCTTCTTGATGACTTGGAAGGCCATTGCCATTCCATTGTGCTATTCGTAGTGATTTCGCCATTTATTTAATTTTGCTGATTAAACATTGTGAGCATATTTAGGACCGCGCTGTTCTGTTGGAGTAGTTGATTAAATAGGGTTTTAAATTCATTTAAGAATTTGGTTAGTATAGTAGTTGTGTCTTCGCTTTGATTTGTGTTTTGTTTAGTTGCTTCCGCATAACTTCTTTGTTGAGAAAAAGGTTGTTGTGTATTTCTTATATAAGCATTGTTTGTGTATATCGGTGGTGCTGTGTAGCCTTGTCCTTGATTTCTGTTGTTCCCTTTGTAGATTTTTTTATAGTGCTCGCATCCCCTATAGTTCGCGGGGTGGTTGCCTCCGCATAGTGCACATTTGGCGGGGGCTCTCTTGTTTTAGAGCATGTTGTGGAATTATGTTTGCCTCCACATTTCACACATAAATATGGTTTATTGCAGTACAATTTTGAGTGTCCGTACTGTTCGCACCTAGTACATTGTATTATGTTGTTTTTATTTGTATGGGGTGGTTCTATTTGTACTATCCTGTTTTGAAGACCTTTTATATTGTAGATATCTTTGTTGTTTGGGGTGGGTTCTAAATCTACAAAAAATAGATTGAGAGGTTGTTTTGTAATTCTGTGCTGTGCATTAATTATATTTCTGATTTTATGTCCTAGCTCAAGAAGTTCTTTTTTTATGTTTTCGAGGTTTGTGGAATAGTGTAAGTATCTTATAACTATTCTGTAGGCTCTCTCTTCTTTCATTTGGAAAGTGTGGTGGTATATGTTTTGTTCTTTGAATTCTCGGATCAGTGTCCTATATGTTTCAGGGGTTTGGCAATTTATTTTGACAACGTTATTGGCTAAAGTCTTTGTCAGATATTGTTCATCGTTTGCGACGTTTTGAATCCGTTTTATCAATTCAGCGTATTGTTTTACGCCATGTACAAATATTGGAGGAGGTCTTGGTGTTTTTGAAGTTTCGGTGTACTCTTTGTTTGCTTCTGTATCTTGTGACACCAGATCATAGCGATTATTCGTTTCTAACTCATTTGTAGTGGTGCTTGGTTTTATTTTTTGAACGTTTTTCCTTTTTGTACTTCTTATTTCTTGCCATTCATGGTTGCTGTTCATTTGTTTTTCTTCTTCTTCTTCTTCTTCACTGGTTGACGTCATTCTTTGTATTTGATGTCCTCTGTTTGCACTACTAGTGGGTGTATTTTCCACAGCAGATTTCTTTTGTTTTTGTGTAGATGGGTTAAAGTAGCCTGAAGCCGTTTGTTGCCAAGGTGTTGCATATGTTTGTTGTGATAATGCTGGTGGTATGTTTATGTATGGAGGTGTGTTCATTGTAGGCTGCCATTGCATGTTTTGTTGTTGATAAACTTGTTGATTGTTCGTAATATTATTGTATTCTGGGTTAATTCCGTGAGAATACATATTTTATTGCTTACATAGCTATCGTACCTGTTTATATGTTAATTGTGTCTCGATCACTAGAACTAGTTTCTAAATTTCGTTGTACGCTATTGATGATAAGCAGCCGCGGCAGCGTTATCGGGCGATGAATTGAACTTTCACTTGAACTCCCGGCGCGTATATCGTCAATGTTTACACTTCAGAGTTCAATCAAAGACTCGGGAAGAGTATAAAGACAGAAAAGTGTGGAAAAAGATAGCGGAGAACGCGAAATTACAACAAAATTTCTAAACAATAAAAGAGGAAAAAACACGGCGTAATCTACCGCAAAATAAAGATTTAAAAATTCATATAATGGTGATATAATAGCCTAATTGAATTTTAAAACCAAGGACTTTTTCAGCAATAATGTAAACCTATTTTACATTTTTAAAATTAGAAATATTCTCTCTAATCATACTAAAATCATATATGGGCACCTTTAAGAGAAAACCAAATTGATATTGCAGATTATTATTCCTTGGAACATTCTGCAAAAATGTAAAATTTAAACCTGCTTTGAATTTGAATCACCGTGTATACATCTATAAATAGTTATGTTAATACTTGTCTATTTGTACTTACTCAGTATTTTACTAAAAACTTACTTCATTGCTTCATAGTCAACATCGGAAGCTGATGTTGATGGCTTGACCATGCAAAATGGCCTAATAGTTTCTGGGACTTGGTTTTCAATCCAGTTTCGGTCAGGTCTTATATCGTCCCACATTATTAAACCTACGTAATAATATTTTTAATTGAAGCACTTAACTTTCTACATTATTAAAAGACACCTCGAGATAAAATCCGCAGCATTAAGAAATCAGGTCTGATAAAGTCTAAAAGATACTGAGTGCCTGGTGGTGCCATCCAATCCGCCAATGCTTTATTACCACTTCGCAGATACATAAGCCCTAAAGCAAGAGTAGCCCCAGGTGCCGTCACATCTAGGTTAACAGTGGAGCCTTCTCGAATTTGAAACGATGGTACTTTATATTTATCCTTTTGTGAACCTATCAATTATAATATTATGAGCTGCAGCATAAGAAAGCCTTTCAAAACTATTACCTTCCAAAGGTCTTTTGTTACCACCAACCATATAATAATGTAAGGTATCGGGCACATTGAGATCAGACAGACCGGACGGTCTTCCCCCTTGCCTTAACGTAACCAAACCCAGTGCTAATCCTGCAGCGAGCGAATAAGATTCGCGATCTGTGCTGTTTTCCATTTCAGGCCCTGGAGGACGACCAATTTCGGTGAGCAGGACTTCGGTTATGTGCCGGTGCGCAGAACCTTGATACACTAGGCCTACGCCCAACAGTGCCGCCACCTGTAAATTCTGCGGTATATCGAGCTCCATCGAAGTTGGAGGTAACAGGGCTTCCAGGTGAACACTTAACATTTTAGTGATCACGGTATTTGTTGTGGCCCGCATAGCGGATGATAAACCTGCAAGAATTATGTTTTGTAAGTAGGTATGCACCTAAATAAAAATCTACCTAATAATATTCCAATGCTGGTCATCTCGTTGGCTTTGCTTAGGTAGTTGTATGTGTTCACGATAGTAAGGTTAGTAAGGTGCCCATTGAGACCTAAAGCCATTAAGAATCCAGCATGCTCCATATTCGTTTCTGCCGTATTTTTCGGTTTATTAAAGATAATCCATGTTGAATCGATGTTGTGGGCGTCGGGGGAAATTCGCAGACCGTTGGCAACTCCATTGTGAAACAAGGGCCAATGTTGCATGTTCTGTGGGTAATCGATGTGAGTGAAATCAACTGCAGCACCTCGAGGAGGCGACTTTCCAGTTAAGCACAGTTTAGGAAGGGGTAAGGGCTCCGTTACTACAGGTGTTGCTGTTCTTAGAGTAAACATTCCCCTGTGAACATTTTTTACAATTAAAAATAAAAAGATACTAAAATAAAACATTAATTTTCGCTGTTGATATTTTGTACTTTATATTCACCTTCAAATGTGATACGCTAAGAAATAAAAATATTCCAATTGGACTAATATAGCGCAATAAAAAAGCAAGGAAAACAGTAACGACAATTTGTTAAAAATTTTCTTACCTTCCCACTGGTAGAGCCATTGTTCTGGCGCAGATGGCATACAAGTGCTTCTCTTGTTCTTCAATAAAGTCGTGGTCAGAAACATCAGGTCTTTGAACTAGTGAAATGAGGACAGGCTTCGAGCTTTGCAGCAATCGACGGGCCTCCACTACTCGATGATCTTCAGAGAAACGGAGTTTCAAGAGAGCACTATCGATATCCTCCATGCCATCTTCTTGGTCTAAATCATCGACCTGTTTGATGGTGGGCAAAACTTCTGGCAATGACCCACTATCATATGTCATGATTTGTTTCTTAGTAGCGGTTTCTAATTTACCCTTAAATGTTTTAGACTCTGTTAATGTTCTTTTTTGTGTTTGTAATAAAATTCTTACAGAAAGGTCACTATACCTTTTTAATAAGTTCTGCTTGTGTAGCAAGGTCAGGTCTCTGAAGTAAGTTGTAGGCATCTGTAATCCAATCAGTTGGCGGATTTTCGCGGCATTGCCACAAGGCATTATGAAGAAGCAGATTAATCCCCGCCGGAAAGCTGTCCAAATCTCTCGATGTAATGCCCATTTCAGTCATCAACATCACTATTTTCTCCGACATATTCTGAGATGCATCGATAACCTTTGCTTTAGGAGTTGAGAATGGATCTGCTTTTGGTTTCGAAGTAACAACTGCGATGAGATTTTCAGGACAGATTTCGGTAGTGGGATTTTTATTTCCCTTGATAAAAATACCACACAGCTGAAAAACGGCAATCACATTAAATGCACGTAGCTTTCAAATGTTAACCAACCTGTACTACTGCTTTCGATCTTATATTGACATTGGGAATGTAAGGAAATGGTGCTCTATCAGTATTCATCAATAAGTTATATACATGTTCGACAACACTTTCAGGTTTTTCATGCATGACAGGCCACAAAACAACATTTTTTAAATCGTTTGGAGATATAGAGAGAGCTTTTGAATCATACATAGTGCAATCATCGGAAAAGTCTTTCCAATAATGAACTACATAATCCTGTAAGGCTAAATCACAGGCAAGTTTGCTTAAGAACTGCGCTAAATGGGGTAGCTCTTCAATTCGAACCATATTTAACTTAAGTTCTTCATATAACAAGTGCAAAGTATAGTGTATTATTCTAATGTACGGAAACAAAACCGAATGTATGTTAACTTGCAAACTATGATGTTTCGAGGTAGAGATAAGTTTGGAAAGTTTATGGTCCAGATGCAAAATTTTTGAAATGTTTGTCGCATTATGTTTATGGTGTTCAGAATCCACTAAAAAATTCCAATCACAGTCTGAGCCCAGAGATGAAGGACGTTGCCGTTTAGCTTGACTTGACGGTGTTACTGGCGGATCGATTGGTATGTCACTTGAACTATCATTGTCATAACCTAACAATTCTATAAGAACATCGAATTATTAGTAGTTCCAATGTATTTGAAGATAGCCACACTCACCATAAATTAACTGGGTGAACATGTTCCACTCTTGCTCCAAACTGAGATCTTCCGGACCGGGAGCATTTCGAGCTGCATACCATCGAGTTAGCAATGTTATGGCACAATCTTTCTGCAAAGTTTGCCTTAGTGCATTTAAACAGTTTTCTACAAGAGTTGAAGAAGCCAATGTGGGCAGAGTGATTCTGTAGAAAGTTCCATCGGAATACTGCAGTGTCAGTCGGTCTTCTACAGCATCTCTTAAACCATTAAGCCGTGTACTTTCTGAATCTCCATCTAAAAGATGCATAAAAAGTTTAGCTTCCTTCACTTAAACATTATAAAATATGCTCTAGTTTTTTTCACTAAAAGTGACGTTTTATAGTTTACCGTGTTAAAAGTGAAAACAGCTGGTGTGGAATTTAGAATTTTGAACTGGAAGTGATGTTATAAAGTTATTCTACTTACTTCTTTCGTTAGAGGTAAAGTGTTTTTTAAATAATTAAAGCATTATGTAATGAATTAAGTCAGATGTGTACTATTATAATTACCTTTGATAACTGACTTTGACAGCTACTGGCTGCAAAAACAGTCACCTGCGACGTCACGGCCAACTCTTTATTATGACAAATTATAACTGTCATAAATGCAAACCTTTGTTAAATCGACATTTATGGATTAATAACAGTAAATTTAAGGCCGTAGAAAAAATATTGTGTGCAAACTCGTGCTAAAGTGTTTATGCACGAGACATGTCTCGTGCATAAACGTCCACTTTTGGCACTTGTTACACAAATAGCTATTATAGATATAGTAGATTTTCATTCTGCACAATAACGTAATTTATTTTCTCCACGACCATTAGTGAATGTAATAATTCCGAAATCATTTTTAATAATAGAAAGTAAAAATTCTCACTCTTGAGATAGAATATTTATTCTGAAACACTTGCTTCTTACAGGGTTCCCAGCAAGTTAACAAATTTAAATTCCCTGACTTTTCCAGGTTTTCCCTGACTTAATTTTTCATTTTTCCAGGTAATTTGGTACAGCAGCTATAATTCTGCTCCATTCTGGATTTAGGGCTGGATCAATCCAATCTTTTATTAAACACTGTTTTCTTTTGCGTCATGCTAATACGTTTCAAGTTTTACTAAAATACGCAAACAATGCAAAACGGGCAACCTAGACCAACCTCAAAACCTCACAAGTCAAACAGAAACAACACGTGGTTCGGGTCGTCGGCGGTCTGAGCGGAATAAGCAACCAATGCGCGCGTCGCGCGCGAGATTCCACAATTTGAATGCGTTGACTCGTCGTCCGACTGCGAATGAATACACACACACACTGGCGACATTCCATCCTTGTCAACTGAACGCTACTACATAGGGCCAAGACAGAGATAATACGCTGAGCGTAGGTATATTATATCTCTGAAAGTAACGCAAGAATTAAAATAATCATGCGCAGTTTTAAGTTTCCAAAAATTCCCTGACCAAGTGAAAGAGTTACTAATTTTCCCTGACTTTTCCCTGACTTTTCCCTGATTTCCCTGACTATTTTTAATTCCCTGACTTTTCCCTGTTTTCCAGGTCGCTGGGAACCCTGTCTTATGTGTTTTGCATGTATTTTCATTCTATAACAAGTGACAGAATGAATATTCCATAATTATGCTCAACGAAATACACAGATTGCCATGGATTTCAAAACAGTGAGTGTCAGATGTAAATGCACATCGCGTTAGTAGCAGCACACGGTTCGCATCTAGAGCCAGTAATATTGGAAGGAGAGACAAATTAACCCTCTTGTTACGGTCTACACACATTTTTACATTACACAGGAATGTTTGTACTAAGTACACGCAAATCTTAAACTGCAGCTAACCTAAATTCATACCTTTGTACAAAAATATTGTTATACATTTTTTTAATCCCACCTACATTACTACCTCTAGGAACGGTAGTTCAAAGTGGTCGGCGTACCGTACACAAATATTACTGCTTCTCGCAGCGGAATCGTGTGCTGCTATTAACGTTTCGTGTAACTGCGGCGTCCTAGTTTTGAACAAAAATGAGTGAAAAATCAAATGAATCAGATATGGAATTTGATAATACTCCACCTGAAATTACAAATTATGCAAATAATATAAGCGAGAACCTGCTGCCGCAAAAATCGAGAAATGAATATGAAAAGTATTATGTACTGTTTAGGGATTGGCAACAAGAAAAGAAAACTGACTCCTTTTCCGAAAATGTTTTAATTGCATTTTTTGGTGATTTATTAAAAAATAGAAATCATCGACCTTCTGGAAAATATATTCAATCCTAAAAGCAACGATAAATGTGAAACACGATATCGATATTTCAAGGTACAAAAAATTTAAATCTTTGTTAAAACGCTCTTCTGATAACTATGTAGCTAAGAAATCGAAGGTTTTTACAGAAGAAAATGTTAAGCAATTTTTAGAAAATGCTCCGGATGAGATATATTTAGCTACAAAGGTAATAAAAATTATAATTTAAATAGCAATTTTAATAAAATGTAGTTTTTATTTTTAGGTCGTTCTTGTCATTGGTATTTTAGGGGCTTGTCGCAAGAATGAGCTTTACAACATTAAAATTTCCGACATTAAAGATTTGGGATCAGCAATACTAATTGCAATTCCTACTACAAAAACTAAAAAACCAAGAGAATTTACAATCACGGGAGATTTTTATAATATTGTAAAGACATACTGGGCTCTGAGACCTTGTGATGTTCCTTCTGATAATTTTTTTATTAATTTCCAAAAAAATAAATGTACACAACAAGTAATTGGGATTAATAAACTGGGCAATATGCCTAAACAAATTGCCACATTTCTGAATCTAGAAAATCCACAAGAATATACCGGCCACTGTTTCCGCCGTACCTCAGCGACTACGTTGGTAAATGCAGGTGCGGATATTACGACATTAAAAAGGCATGGAGGCTGGAAGTCTTCTCAAGTAGCAGAAGGATGCATAGAAAATTCTTTGCAAAATCGAATAAATGTAGCAAATCAATTAGTTTCTTCAATTACTGGATCTAATTCGTCAGTGAAATATGTATCATACGGGGATAATACAAAATTTTACAAAAAAAGAATCAAAATTCGAATAGGAGGCCGTGACTTTGTATTTGAGCATAACTTTTGATTCTAAACAACTTTTCTCAATAAAATTTTGCTATATTTTTTGAAATAAGGTAACTTTATTCTTGAACGAATTACATATTTTTTGTCCTGCCCTGTATATTGTCTGACTTGAAGCCTTTCTAAGGGCATCTGATATGGTTATCGAACATGCACTAACTTTTGGCGGTATTTAAATTTCGGTTTTACAACTAATAAAAAAATGTCCCATTTGTTGCACACTTAATGGACCACACTGTATACTTTGACACTGAAATAATGAGATTTATTAATTGTCATTTTTAAATTCGAATCAACTTTATGCAGGTGTGGAAACCTGTGCAAAACAAAATACAGAATCCCTAGCACAACAATTTTACATGTATGCCAACATCAAATTTTTTTTAATGTTTTTGTGTTTACTGAATGGCCTATATTGTTAGTGACAATGTCAGTCTATGCCAAATTCGATGTAAGTAGATTAGGTTTTGTTTGTTATTTGACACAGACTGACGCAAAACTTAACCTGCTAATTTCTAATTTAACATAACCTGACAGTGCTACCAACAATACAGTATTGAATGATACCACCACAGCCATAGCAGATAAATGTCTTGCTGTTGCATCATTAATAACAATTTCTCTAATTTTTTGAAAAAGATTAGTATTTTAGGATAAAATAAATCGTGTTACGTATACGTAACGTTATCTGCTTTTTACATTAATCGAGAATTTTAAAGAACTCCCTCATCACGTTGCTTGTTCATTCAAACTATTCTCTTGTAATGTAAAAAGCTTGATAACGTTACTTGAATCGTAAATTACTATTACAAAGTAAAATAATAGATACATCTTGCTACTTACGGGCTACACAAGTCAGTTACGTTAAAGTTGTGAAATAAATAAATACAAGAAATTAATATTACAGGCGACCATGATGTTTAGTAAGTAGTATGCCTGTAAAAGTGTTTGTAATTATCGAAAGCACAATAATTTTCAGTTCGAGAGTTGCTCATAAAGCACAAATATATAAAGTAGATTTTTTTTCCTATAAAAATTTTCAAGGTCAAGATAAAATTGGCAAAACTGCTTCTTTTAAATTATTAGAAAATTTATTTTCGTCAGGTTTTTCTGTAAACGACTTGTGTAATTTTGACATTCAAAATTAAATTGTCAGCTTTTCTTTTTTGAAAATAAATATGTGTAAAAAACAGAATCTTTTAAAATTAAATGCAAGAAAAACGATTCTGAAGTGTGCAGAGGAACTGTTGAATCTGCAGCCTAACAGACCAGAAGAAGAAGTTTACGAAAGATTACCTAAAAACAAAATCCTTTAATGCTAGATTTTAAATTTCCCACTAATTTTTAGTTCTAAAGGGTTACTAAAACAAATTCTACCAACATATATTTTTTAAAGGAATCCAAGTAATGCCAACATAAACCTTAAATTCTTTGACCTTCAAAATTTTTATAGAGAAAAAACGTACTTTATTGTCATAACTTTCGTCAACTTAATGTTGTTTTCATGGAGATGACTTCAAGCTAGGTTAATACAAACAAATCAAGCTGCCAATACAATATTTTTGCACTACTAGTCTCAGAACGCACCGTTATTGGCCTATTTTTAGGTCGTGAAGTTGTTTTTCTCCACCATGGGAGAGAAAGTAAGAAAAACAATTTTCACCGTGGTAACTAATAAATTGCTAAGTTACCAAATATGACTATTTTAATTTTGACGTTTTAAAGAGCTGTATTGTCAGGTTGACAGTTAAATATTTTCGAAATTTGTTGGGAATTTAGGTATTAAGCCGTTTGGTAGTGCAAAAAATAGTATATACACCACGGTAGCAAATCGTCTTATAACCTTCGCGCGTTAGATATTTCACGCTCAGTATCTAATATGCGCTCAAGTTATAATACTGCGTTTCGCTACCTTGATGTATAATATACTATTATTTGTTCCAATATTAAAATTGACAGAATAATCCTCCCGCTGACGCGGTCGGAGTATTTAACCTGTCAAACTGACACTCTTTTATTATTGTGCAACAAGTTATCGACATATAACCCAATAATATCGAAGTACTTATAGTATTACTACTGAATATACATATAAAGTACTTCCAAGATGGAATCCTACCTGCTGAACAAATCTTGAAATAATGAAAAAAAGACAATTGTGACTGATGTTTCATCTTGGAAACATAAGTAGGTAGCGATGAACATTGCCATCTTAGGAAAAGACTTGGCAAACTCGATGAAGAATACAGTTAGAGAGGTAATAGTCATATAGCAGAATTTGATTAGAGACAGCATGTTACTGTCCAAAAACTAATGCCAAAGGCATGTTTGGCAAAACCCATTTGGCAGGTACCATTTACCAGCATTTATTGGGGTCAGATTTTGTTCATATCGGCCAACGCGATCATATCGGCCAACGCTGGCGGAATATCTAAGAAAGGCGAAAAATCATATCGGCCAACGTTCATATCGGCCAACGATCACATCGGCCAATTATGGGCGTTCACATCGGCCAACTTATTCATATTGGCCACTTTTATTTTTGTTCATATCGGCCAATGCAGGCGGTGACCGTAAGGAATACCGATACTAGCCGAAGAGCAACTTCTACCGCTACGCTGGACGCGCCATGTCTTATTATGCCTGTTCAGAACGCCCATCTATTCGATCACATCGGCTAACATTATTTCTTGCTCATAACGGCGATGTTATTTTAGGATTTTATATCTACTATCCTGGCATACAAGTTTCCTCACAATTCATTTTTAATAAAGTTTAGTCGTTTAGTGCAACGGAGAGTTGTATTCAAACTTGAAATTAAAATTTTAAATGTCAAATATTAGCGACACCACTAATAAAAAAAATCGATTCATAAGGACTTTTTTGAAATGGTTATTTGTTAAACCCCCCGCTGCGCGTCTCGTTTTCCATAGTTAAACTCTTGCAAAAAAAACTTGCCTTATAGAACTTTTCCTTTAATATACTATTATCTAATTTTATTTCAATACACCTTTATTTTGACATTACAAATAATGTCCCAAAAGTCCCCATCGATATCGCGCTTGCGTTTTGAGTTATTCAAGGTCAAAGGTCAGAGAAATAAGTTTTTCGCAAATATCTCGCTTTCTATGGGTTGTATGACTTTTTTAGTTATTACAAAAAATGAAGGCTAAAAAATTCTCTACAAAAAAGATAATACAGGTTTTTTTATATACAACTAACCATTCAGTAAATAACACACAGTTAAGTTTTGGAGACGGGTTTTACTTCCTTTTACGATAAAAGAAGTATTGGATTCACCCCAAAAATTCGAAATTGAGTTTTCAACAGATCTTCACGTTTTACAGTCCCCTGAACCCAAAAAACATGTTTTTGCTCATTGGTCTGTCTGTCTGTGAACAGAATATCTCCAAAACGAAAAGAGGTATGGCGTTCAAACTTCATATATAAGTTTTGTGTACTATTTAAATGAGACAGCAAGCTCTTGAAGAAAATCGCATAACCGGAAGTATGATGTTTACTCTTGTGTTTCAAAACGGATCTAACCATTTTTTTCAAACTTTACATTTTTATTAAATTTTTAATGTGTATTGATGTGTGATGGATGATTTTCCAGTTGAATACCTCTAAAATTCAACTTGCCCTGGTCATGAAGAAGCAGATTCAAGGATAATACTTCATCTCAAAAACATGGTAGAAAATGGTTTTAGCAATTGCTTACTTCTTTGAACTGTCAGATAAAAGCTTGGAAAGACTGGGTTGCATTTGGAACAGGGAAGAAATATAGATTTATTCCCGTTCATGCTATAGCTGCATTAATTGGAAGAGAAAATGCTAATGCTTTACTTGGATTTCACGCTTTCACAGGCTGTGAAAGCAATTCTGGTTTCACGGGAAAGTAAAAAAGTCAACTTAAAAGACATGGATTTTCTTTAAAGAAGCTACTACTGCATTTTCATTCACATCAAAACCGCGAACATCCATTCCTGAAAATATATTAAATATTTTAGAAAAAATTTGTAGTATTGTTGTACTCTTCAACAATTAATAGCCAAAGTGTCAATGATGCCAGACAAGAACTGTTTATGACAAAAAAATCGTCCACCAACAAAGGGTGCACTACCAACATGTTCTACGGAGTGCTTTTCAAGCTGGGCACATTTGGAGACAAGCAGACCAGCGAGAAATAAAGACACCTCCAAATGAATGGGGTTGGTGATTGGATGATGTATTATGGAAAATAAAATGGCCACAGTTACCAGAAATTGCAGATACTTGTCAAGAATTAATAAAATGTATGTGCAAAATCTGTAAAAATAAGTGTGGCTGTAGAAAAGTTGGACTACCACTTTGTTATGCAACTGCAAAAACGAGTGTGACAAATGATATGATAAAATCTGAAGTTTATAGAGTATGTAATTTTAAATGTAAGAGTCAATTTTTGTAAAATCTTGTATTAGTAGGTGTTAATAAAAACAGATCTTTGGTATTCATTCTTCTTTAATTTTACTCTATAAATATGACTTTACGACTTTACAAAAAGTCTCCTATATTAATTTTTTCATATTTCTGATATTACAAATGAAATTGTTGGCCTAAAAAACATATAAATTGACACCAAACACTATATTGTGCGATGGATAGTAAGAAAATTGCAAACAATTCTATAGTATGACACCATTTTCAATTACCGCCGCCATCTTGACTTCTAACGACTTTTCGAGATGCCTCCCCTTCTTTAATAAATTGTATAGTCATAAACTACATTTCTACCAAAGGAAATCTTCTTATCACAATTTGCAGTTTTTTAATGAAATTAGCCATGTAGCACCTCCACTACATCCAGAGCTTAACGATCTCGAAATTCTGCCAAGAGAAAGTAAATCCTTGGTAAGTCTATCCAGAATTGATCGATCTCGACAGCATGCCAAGGGAAATGACTGCAACTCTTTAAAAATCCCAGTATGTCCCTTCCAACCCCCCAGCCCCACGAAAAAATTGACAACGTCAATCTGGTCACGTCTTCTGTACTTATCTCCATCATTTATATTTTGTAAATTCTACAGATAAAATACATACAAACAAGGAATTCAATTGCTTGAAGTATTTCGGTATTAAATATGGTAAATAGATATATACGTACCGTCGGTTTTTCACCGGCTTTTTACCTGGGCTTTTTTTCCACGTCTTTTTATTCCGCCACCCGATCGAATAGATGGCCAATATGATCAAGTTGGCCGATATGAACAAAAATAAAAGTGGCCAATATGAACAAGTTGGCCGATGTGAACGCCCATAATTGGCCGATGTGATCGTTGGTCGATATGAACGTTGGCCGATATGATTTCTCCCTTTCCTTAGATATTCCGCCAGCGTTGGCCGATATGATCGCGTTGGCTGATATGAACAAAAATAAAAGTCACAAGCCTTAAGAGACATGTTGGATGGAAATCTTCCACCGTCACCGAAGGTTACTTGGAAGAATCATTTGCAAATCAACTGGCAACTGCTAATCGAATACTGAACAGAAAAGAGGAAGAAAAAAAGTGAAGTTGCTGGATGTTCAAAATTTGAAACTTTTCATTTGGCAGTTGGTGATGAAAATAACTATAAAGAATCTGAAGTTTCTGTTTGTTCAAATGCGATTGTAGTTCACAGTGAAAATAATGGTAGTATCCGAAATAAAAGTGCTTTGTTGTCCGGGATTAACATATCCAATGTAGAAAACACAAATATAAATATTAATATTCAATAAAACTTGAGAAAATAATGTGTAAATGTTTTCGTGACTAGTCAGAGAAATGCAATTTCCGGAGCAAAAATAGTACTTTTGCTCCGATTTCAGAAAAAAAATTTATTTTTAGCAGGGCACCTACACATTATTTTAAAAAAAACCTCCAACTTACCATTCAAACGACTTGCGTCCAGTGATAAAGCTAAGTTACTGTTGAAGTTTCTACCACCGGAGATTACTGGAAGAACTGGAGATAAAAGGTGTTCATCGAAGTGTGGATCTGATATTGGGGTGCCGTAATGTGGCAACAAAGTACTTCTCCTGCAACAGCAAAAATAGACAATTAGCTCCCTAGTTGGCTTCTAATAGCAACGGGAAGGGTAATACCCGTTGCTATTAGAGAAGTAAAGCAATATGATTAATAAGAAACCAACTAGCTACTGTTTATTTTTCTCAATATTTTTGAACGCAGCTGAATACAAGAGATAAAGTTGTATCATAAGATGCAAATGTGTCAAAAAAAAATCATATGTGTAACTTCGGAGTAGAGTATCATTCCCTCCCTTGAATGATTATTGCCCTTGCTAACTCTTGGGCCTACAGCCGCGAGAGGAAATGATGCACTTTCCTGCCTAATAATACAAATAGCTATGGTTCATCATGCGCCCATCAGGTTTTCATATAAACAGTATATACAGAATATATCGGGTGACCGGCTTCAAAAGCGAACATAGCAAGTTTTTAATTTTTAGTAAACAAACGATATGTCTAAAGTAACTGTCTGAGGACTTTCAGCCTTCCCCTCTCCCTAAAATGTTAAGTTCTCATTTAGATAACCTAGGTTTTTAAATTAAATTAATTGTTGCTAGTAACCTTACGATATACCATGATTTTGCATGTTTGGTTTTGAAACCGGCCACCCGGTATGTTTATCCCTAATCAGCATGGGCTGATCTCGGGATCGATCAACTCTACAGAATCGATTATTAAATTAAAATATAGACAATGTGTTATAGAGAGCTATTTAAATGTTGACATAAATAAGATTATTGTATAATTAACCTAAAATCTCCATAACTTGCGGTATCTTCGAGTTTGGGGTAGATTATAATCTAATAATTATTAAATTCTGTTATGGCTCAACTTATAGGGACATTTAAAGCAATATACTAGCCTTGTGCGATGGTCGTGTATCTGATTTGTATAAACTATAACAATGTTAGTGTTCTGTAAAGAATTAGACACCGTACAGACATATTTAATTTGTACAGTTTTTAATATGATGCTTAATTTATGTAATGTTGTAAATGAGTATATTTGTTCCAGTGGAGTTGTTAAAAATTCAAAATTAAACAAAATTTTAATTATCTTATTTTGCGCTTTATTTGAGAGTGTTATGCAGGGGTGTCCCCCAAGTATGTATTTGATAGCATAATATGCTGAAAAAAAACTGGTGTGATACACTCACACAACTTCCTTTTACAGTGATCCTATAATTAGCCAAAAATTAGTTTTTAATTTTTAAGCATTGGTCAAAAATTACAAATTCTACAGAAACCGTACAAAATAGAGCGTTAGTTGAAAAGACAAAATTTATCTTAAATTTTAAGCCGAATTCAAAAATGTAATAACCCACCAAGCTTTACTGTCTTCTTGAACGTTACTGCCGAAAATTCAATTGAGTTTGATTTTTAAAACACTGAAAACCATGTCGTCAAAGCGTAAAGTTTCTGCTAGAGATTTGCCAGAAAAAAGGCAGAAAAATTTTGGTTTTTTGAGGTTGTATAGTATAAATAAATCTAATTAATGGAACCTAACCCCATTTTTACCATTTATGTGTTTACTTGCGCATCGCGGTTTTGTGCTTCGCGGCATTCTTCTGGAACGTAACCCCCGCGAACGGCGAGGTCTGCCTGTATATGTAAATGTTATTTAACTGTGTTTGGTGGGACTATACCGGGTATTCTATTTAAAGTAGGAGTTCATAAAAAAAACAAAACATGTTTTTTGGGTTCAGAAGACTCTAAAATGTGAAAATCTGTTGAAAACTGCATTTACATTTTTTGGGGAGAATCCAATATTTCCTTTATTGTAAAAGGAAGTAATAATAATTATAAATCTGCTTTTTTGGTTTATGTCCATAAAGCAATCCTTTCACCTATTTTTAGTACCAATTTTTTCGTTCCTTATTTTTCTGTGCAAAGCACATAAACATAGTTTGTGACTAATTAATTTTAAATTACTCATTGCCTGTGCTTATGTCTATGTTTATTGAAATGGAACTGTATTATCTAGATGAATATTTCAATTAAAAGTTGGGACATGTTAATTAAGAGAAAGTGTTTTTGTTGACGTTATTTCATTCTATGTTCTTCACTGTAAAGCTTACAGTGTGTTGTACATATTTTGAAAATAAATATTATTATTATTTTATTTGCTAGTAAAGTTTGGGCACTTCATTCCATGTAAGAACATGGCCTGAGACAAGGCGAGTCAGGGTAGCTGAAATATCTCTTTACGAAACTCAGTCAATCTGGCATACCTTTAACGGTATACTAGGTGATGTGGTTAGCATCATGCCTTCTACGACTGCCTTACTTTCCCTACTTTCACAACTATGGTTTCAGTACCCAATTTTTAAAGCGACTGGGTGATGGTGGTAGTACGCCTGCCAGTTCCAGATTTGGGAATTGAACCCCGTACCATGGCACCGCAGCCTGAGCGCCCTAACTGCTCGGCCATGCTAGCGATATTTTATTTTCTAACAAGTCTATATCTATATCTTCATCTTCATCAGCCGTTCTCTATCCTGTTTTGGATATAGGCCTCCCCCATCGTTTTTCATTTTTTCCTGATTTGCGCCTATCTGTACCAGCACAGTCCAGCCACCTTTTTGAGATCATCTGACCACGTCATCATGGGTCTACCCCTGCTTAGACTCTCTGCCCATGGTCTCCATCTTATAATCTTATGACACCCTCACTCTTGTTTTCTCACGGCGTGGCCTGCCCAGTTCCACTTCAAGCGTGCTACTTGTTCGACTATATCGGCTACTTTCGTATTCTCGTTTTGTGGTCCTTCAGGCTTATGTTCAGCATCCTTCTTTCTATTGCTCTTTGATTGACACGAAGTTTATTTATGTTTTTGGTGAAGGTCTGCGTTTCAGACCCGTACGTTACCACCAGTAATATACACTGGTTGTAAAGTCTTGTTTTTAGGTGCATTGGAATCCCCATTTGCATTACGTCTTTTAATTTGCCGTATGCCGCCCAACCAAGTCTTGTTCTTCTTTCAACCTCTGCTTTCTGGTTTTTCTTTACCAATGGTCACCAACTGCCCCAAATATAATTATATAATTCCCTACTTTTTCAATGGTTTTTGATTCTATTCTCACCTCTGCGTTTGTTTCTTCATTTGTCATTACTTTTGTCTTGTCCAAGTTAATTTCAAGTCCCACATTTTTCGCAGCTCTATTCAGGTCATTTATCATTGTTTGTAGTTCCTCTCTACTCTGTGCTATCACAACGATGTCGTCTGCGAATCGTAGGTTGTTAAGTCGCTCTCCTTCTACCAGTATTCCCTTATGTTCCAATTTCAATTCCTTAAACACGTCCTCCAGAGCCAGTATGAACAGTTTTGGAGACATCATCTCCTTGTCTTGCTCCTCTTTTTATATGTACTTTTTCAGTGTTTGCGTGCATTTTAATCTGGATAGTTGCTCTTTTATAGATTTGCTCAATAATATTAATATATCTGTAGTCAATTCTTGTCTTTTTTAGTGATTTTATTACTGCCCACATTTCAAGACTGTCAAAGGCTTTCTTAAAATCAATAATCACTTTTTCAATTAGTGTCCTTATTGTCTGTAAATGGTCAATGGTGCTCAAGCCCTTTCTAAAACCTGCCTGCTCTATTGGCTGGTAGAAGTCTAATTTGTGTTCTAATCTATTCCTTATTATTCTTGAGAATAGTTTATAAATTTATGGCAACAAACTAATAGGTTGGTAGTTTTCTAGATTTTCAGTGTCGCCTTTCTTATGCAATAGCACCACTATGGCGTTTTCCCACCCCTTCGGAATTTCTCCTTTTTCTATGCATGGTGAACAATCTTGCTAGCTCTCTACTTAGTCCGTCGCCTGCTTCTTTCAGCATTTCTGGACATCTACCATCCTCTACTGCTACATTTTTTGTCTGCTTTAGCGCATTTTTGACCTTCCAGGTCTATTGGCTCTAGATGTTCTGATTTCACATTTATGATCTTACTTTGTAGTTCTGTATTGTTTTGTTCATCATTTATTTGCGATGTGTATAATTTTTGATAGAATTCCTTTGTTCTAACCAGCAGTTTACCTCTATCTGTTATAGATGTTCCGTCCTCTCCTTTCAGCTTTATTATTTCTTTTCTCATTGCCGAAAATGTTCATTCCTTTACTTTCATCTAATAGCCTTTCAACTATTTCCTCTTTATATCTTCTGATATCTTCTTTTGCCATTCTCCTTGCTGTTTTATCAACATCTGTATACTTTACTGTGTGTCTTTTATCTTCTGCTATGAGTTGTCTTCTTTTTTTCCAGCATCTTCTTTGTTGCTTCTCTTAGTTTATCTTTCTTTTTTGTTTTACTACCGGCTGTCTCTTTAAATGATTATTCTATTACCTTGATTATTTTTTGATATGAGTCGTTTATTTCTTCATCTTCATTTAGTTCTACTCTATTCAACTTCTGTTTTATGGTTTTCCTGTATTTTTCGGTGTTTTCCTTCAATTTTGTCATATTTGATTTCTGTTTTATTTTTGTTTCCATTATTCTTTTCCTTTCGAGTTTCCGCTTTATATTGATCTTAGCTCTAACCAGTCTATGGTCACTTCCGGTATGAAAACAATTCACAGTATCTACATCTGTTACTACATTCTTCTTGTTTGTTAATATGTAATCTATATAGCTATATACTAATACGATATCATCAGTAAATGCAAAATAACTCCCTTCTAGTTGACAAAACTAAATAAAAAAGTTGAATATTAATAGTTGAAACAGTTGACTGTAATCTGCAAACTAATATCGTCAAAATCTAGATAAAAGTATACCATTTAATAATATATACAGTGTGTCCAAGATAAGGAGGGCCAGTATGGGGATCTCGGTAATGGTAAGAGATACAAATTTGGTTAAATGGGAAGAAAGTTGCGCAATTAAAGGACTAAAAAGATGACGTCAATAAATCCTTGATATGATTTTTCGTTTTTGAGATATCTCAAAAAAGCCGAATTTTTTGATTTTATTTTTTATTTTTTTCTGGCGTTAATATTAAAGTTAGAGCGAAACTGATTAAACTTCTTTATAGCAACTTGTAGTGCACTTAATGATTACGTTATCAATTTTTTTATCCGACGTTTCGTCTTCGAGAAACCATCATCAACTTCATTTTTTTAAATACGGTCCTGGTTTTTTGATGCCAAATTTGTAAAGCCTTTGTTACTCTAAATTCAACAATGTACCACATATTATGGTTTAATTACGTTTCGAGCTTTTTTCTGATCATCATCAGAAAATTTTTTAGATACGGACCTGCATTTCTCATAATTTTGTAAAAATAAGTTCATACAGTAAGTTAGGCCTTTTTACATGCTGTTAAAATATTAAAATGCACATCATAATGTCATAATTCTGATACATTAATTTAATAACCAACCAATAACTATTAACAATAAACAACAAATAAATGAACAAAAGATAGGCAGAAAGAATGAGAAAACGAGCCTTGAAACAATGTAATAGGTATTTAACGTTTTGAAATAGAAGAAGAACTTAGAAGATTAGTTCTTGAAGCCTTTCAAAGTAGATATAATGCCAGTATTGCTGAATAACGTTTTAGATTCTATAGTTAGATGTTATTTATGCATAGAGAATGATGGCAACCTTTTTGAATACCTTCTGTAAATTTAATACCTATTAAATGGTTTCGATGTTCGTTTTGTTATTCTTTCTGTCTATCTTTTGTTTATTTCTTTTTTGTTTATTGTTAATAGTTATTGGTTGGTTATTAAATTAATGTATCAGAATTATGACATTATGATGTGCATTTTAATATTTTAACGGCATGTAAAAAGGCCTAACTTACTGTATGAACTTATTTTTACAAAGTTATGAGAAATGCAGGTCCGTATCTAAAAAATTTTCTAATGATGATCAGAAAAAAGCTCGAAACGTAATTAAACCATAATATGTGGTACATTGTTGAATTTAGAGTAACAAGGGCTTTGCAAATTTGGCATCAAAAAACCAGGACCGTATTTAAAAAAATGAAGTTGATGATGGTTTCTCGAAGACGAAACGTCGGATAAAAAAATTGATAACGTAATCATTAAGCCCACTAAAAGTTGCTGTAAAGAAGTTTAATCAGTTTCGCTCTAACTTTAATATTAACGCCAGAAAAAAATAAAAAAGAAAATCCAAAAATTCGGTTTTTTTGAGATATCTCAAAAACGAAAAATCATATCAAGGATTTATAGACGTCATTTTTTTAGTCCTTTACTTGCGCAACTTTCTTCCCATTTAACCAAATTTGTATCTCTTACCATTACCGAGATCCCCATACTGGCCCTCCTTATCTTGGACACACTGTATATATTTTTATTTTATTTTATTTATTTAAGCTGCGACCAACAGTTACAAGAACGAAACCAATTACAGGTCACAGCATATCGTGTGTATAATGTATGTAGCATGTGTTGTGTGTGGTCAGGTTACTCTTTCCCATAGAGCAGTCTTCCAGGAAGAGCGCCGTTAATTCTATCCCAACGGAAAATGGTGACTGGGACTGATACCGATCCAGTGGACTGTGAAAAAATTCTGCCTACCCATGAATTCGAACTGAGGACTTGCTTATTGCAACCCTGACACCCTTACCACTGCGCCACGTGATACTTGTTTATTTGTTCACCTTGTGAACTCGAGCACGGATCCAACGATGGCCGCTCTTTGGTGGCTCGTGTTCTTTGAGTACCTCGAGACTTGTTCCTGTTTGTGCACCCATATTAACTAACGTTTTGCAAGACCTTGCAACCTGCATCATCAGAGTGAAAGTTGCACTCTGATGTCTGCATCATCGGAGTAAAAGTCGCACTCTGATGATGCAGGCTGTAAGGTCTTGTAAAACGTTAGTTAATGCAAGCGCATAAACAGGAACATGGCCAAATCTGCCTGAAGTATCCTCGTTCTCAAAATACTCAAAGAACACGAGCCACCAAAGAGCATGGCCATCGCGTCGATGCGTGCTCGAGCTCACAAAGTGCAAAGCACAATTAAGTCAGAAAATGCTGGGTGTTTATCCTCAAATATCACGTGGTCTAAGCCGAAATTCTATGTTAACAAGAACAATTCGAGTAACCGCAAAATCCGTGTCAACAGATAGGTGATGCAAGAGGAAACACTTTTTTTATTGCTCATTTATCAAAAAATGTTATTCCTGATAAAAGTTCTTGCATCCTCACAAACTAAAGATGAACTTACCAACATTTAAATATCTTTTTTCGTATACGAGGGAGGTTCAAAAATATGAAAATTATTCAAGAATAAAGTACCCTTATTTTTCAAAATAGACAAAAATGTTATTTGAAGAAGTTGCTCAGGATTTAAAGTAGGTGTCAAATATAAAGTTACAGTTACCTGCTCAAAAAACTGGTTTCTCTAACTTTTTCTTACCATCCTGTGTATTACTAAAGTCAACTTATCAACAGATACGATAAAGGTGTACTGTCAAACTTGAGTTTCCCTCACTTAGCGACTAAGATATTACGTGATTCGAAATTAGTGTTTAAAAAAAGCATTTTTGTGTCAAAAAACATTTTTCTGTATTTTGAAAAATGAGGGTAAGTTAAAGAAGATATTTAAATTTTGGCAAGTGCATCTTTAGTTTGTGAGGATGCAGGAACTTTTATCAGGAATGCAATTTTCCGAGAAATCAGTATTAAAAAAGTTTTTCCTCTTATATCACCAATCTGTGGACACACTGTATATATAGTTTATTGGGTCAAAAATCTTTAAATAACGAGCTATAAACTGGGGCCTTTTTACTTCCTTTTACGATAAAGGAAGTATTGGATTCACCCCAAAAATTCGAAATTGAGTTTTCAACAGATTTTTACGTTTTAGAGTCCCCTGAACCCAAAAAACATGTTTTTGTTCATTGGTCTGTTTGTCTGTCTGTGTGTGCGTGCGTGCGTGTAAGGGTTTACTTTTTCAGTTTTTCGATTTTTTCAAAAACGGCTCTAACGATTTTTTTTAAACTTTACATATTTATTACATTTTGAATGTGTATTGATGTGAGATAGGTGATTTTCCAGTTGAATACCTCTAAAATGGGTTTCTTTTGTATTTTTAAATTTTTTTTTATTCACTCCTATTTTAAACAGAACACTCGGTACATTATTACATTTTTGAATTCAGCTTAAAATTTTAGAGAAAATTTGTCTCTTCAACTAACGCTCTATTTTGTACCGTTTTTGTAGAATTTGTATTTTTGAAAATTTTTAACAAATACTTAAAAATTAAAAATCAATTTTTTGGCTAATTATAAGATCACTGTACAGCTTACAGAATCTAGATTAACTCTCAAGGTAGGTCATGAAAGGCGCTGTGATCATATTTGATGAATTGGCAATATATGTGGAAAGTTGTCAAACATACAAAGTTTGGTTACATTTTAAATGACAAGTAATCAGTAACGGTGGGTAGAGGGATTTCGTTTGCGCAGTGACTAACGTCAGATTCTTTGTGTTTTAAAGTGTGAAAATTGCTGTTGCTGGGATAGAAGGTTTAGCAGAGCCCGGTTGTTCAACTTATCACCATTATTTCCACAATTCTTTTAACATTCAAGAACTGATAATACACCATACCGCAATGTTGCATACGGCTCTGATTTATTGTGTCATTTAGCTTAAATAAGGTTAACAATTTAATGTCAATATGATAGATGTAAAAATGGTACCAATACGAAACTTGGAAATTACTAGATCCTAACATTAGTTCTGATTTTCACCGCGTCTCAATCTAAATTCTGTAACCTGTAAAAAGAAGTTGTGTGAGTGTATCACACCAGATTTTTTATAGATCAGATGGTATATATTCGATTTATAAAAGCTTCCCCCATATAAATTATTCGAGCTGGAGATCATTTAACCCTGGATTTCTGTTGTTCTTCATCCTATTTAATACCTCTTATACAGTGAAATCTCCCATAAGCGGACACGCACGGTGCCAAAGTTTTTGTCCGGTTATTAGAGACGTCCGCTTAAGGGAAAAATCTATTTTTAGGTTTAAAAAAGTTGTATTATGCAAATGTATACGCGCTAACAATACAGATAGGAATAATAAAATAATTGAAACAAAGTTATGTAATAGTTGTTACAAAATCTAAAATACTCGTTTGACGTAAAGGTTTTTTCTAACTGCTTATTATATTTTCCGCATGTATGTATTTCTAAATATTTCGCCAATTTGAATATGTACTTTCTTTACGAAAACATTTAAAAATTTTCAAGGGTAATACCACAAAAGGTGAAAATTTTTTGAGAATTTTTTTGTTCACATGCAAATTATTGCGTTTAAATTTATCGAAACCAAAACTGCGTTAAAAATTCCGCGAGACCGCAGGTCGAGTGGAATTTGAGCAGTTTTTGTTGAGAGAAATTTGCAATAATTTGCATGTTGACGAAAAAAATTCTCTTAAAAAATTTTGCCTTGAGTGGTATTTGGAAAGATTATTCAACAATATGGGTAAATGACTTTTACCGTAATGGACAGCACACATTTTTACGTTTTCCACTATTAATTCAATACTGGAGCTTCCAACACGATTATTATGAGTTCTTAGAACGACGCTGGTTTGCTAACTTTGACTTTGACGTTTTGGTGAAATGTCAGTCAAAGGCTACTCACTAAATTAAAATCATTAAAATCAATCGGGCTCGTGTGAAAACACTGTGACATTAGGTGTTTTCAATGACAGTCAATTTTGATTGGCAGTTTATGACAAATTGAACAATTGTCATTGGTTCGTTCATTATAGTGTTGAATAATCACCGTAATGCTTTCCTGTATGTCTTGATTACATTCTCATAAAGTTCTAAATCGTCATCGTTTTCTAATTCTGTCAACTACACATCAATGGCAGCTGATTTACCTGAAATTTCGGTTACATCATCTTCCAGGGTTATTTCTTTGTCAATGTTTACAAATTTGTCAGGGTCGACGTCTTCGATTTCTGGGATATTCCTATACAGTCCAGCCATTACCGATAAGGATAAATCTTCCTCTGGTTCGAATTGATTACAGTGGTGTAACTTGAAACCTGCAAACTCCGCGGTCGCGGGGGGCCCTGAGCCTAGTTTTCTTATTCATTCATTTCATAAAAGCAAGCAGGAACAATTCTTCCTATTTTTATTTTTATCATAATGGGATGCCCACGCAAAATGCAAAGCAGTTTTGAATTGTACCTAAGCCTTTAAAATTAAGCTGACATGGATTGTTTTGTAATAATATCGTGCATAGGGCAATGAAAGTGTCGAATTTCCTGGCTTATTTGAGTTGACTTAATACCGCCCCTATTGCAAAAGAATTCTATAATTTAAAAACATGATCATTAAATGTTAGATTTATGGATTGTTTTGACGCCTCACGACATTAGCTGAGCCTGCACTTTGAAGTGTCCGTACAAGAGAGATTCACAGTCTAAAAATTGTCGAAAAATGGTGTCCGTGTCCGTTTAAGAGGGTCCGTTTAATAGAGAAAATTTTATTAGTAAAGTTAATGCAAGCAAGTTGGTTCCCAACAAAATGTCCGTGTAAGAGAGGTGTCCGCTTATTAGAGGTGTCCGGTAAGGGAGATTTCACTGTAATTCCTGTAACGAAGATTCTAACACATTCCTTTCTTCTTAGTTGTCTAATTGAATCATCCTGTTGTTAACTGGTTACAATTGCTTTAACAAGTTCTGCACACAGCTTTAATATTTCCCTTTTTTCCACCACCAATTCTCCTTTCGACTGAAAATTGTACCTGGGGAGCCCAAAAATAAACTTGATCCCAGGAGCCATTGAAAACAATCAAACTTGCCTAATCTGTAGCATGCTTTTTGTTGACATAGAACTGTTAAATTTAAGTTTAAAATTCACTTTCAATATCTTGTTTAACTCATTCCATTGTTATTTTAATTGTCAATTTAATGTATATATTTGGTTCAAATTACATTTTGTTGTGTCAATTTTACAGCTGTTTAATTAAGTATATTATAAGTAGAAAAACTTTTGGCAGCTAATCCTTTACGTTTACTATAACAAACGATAAATAGTGTAAAAATATATTTCAACTTTACGTCTTCTTCAGTTTACAATTTAATATCTGTAAGTTGAAATGCGCAATTAGGTATCGTATAACGAGGATATATCAAATGCTGCAGGTAATATCGAACAAAAACGTAATTTATCAAACTCTGACGATTATCTTCAACGGTAGGTAGGTAACTTTCATTACCCGAACTTGTTGGAGGTGCTGCTTAACTTCCGCGTGATATTATTCGTTGCACCTGTGTCGATCAGAAAATAATTTTAACTGCGTTAAATCCAGAGTTACCAGCAAGTGATTTGTTATTGATTTTAGTGACGTCTACTAAACCTCTTTATATCTAAGTAAGTACTGGTGATATCAAAATAGTCCAATGAAATAAATCCTTTTAAGTAACCATAACAACATTTATGCATGAAAAATTTTTGAATAAATTCATTATTTGTTTGGTTATGGTTAAAAATGTAAACAATGTCATTTTATAGGGTTATATCTAACGATGCCGCGGGTACAAGTGCACCGGTTAAGCACAGCATATAGGAAAAACTATGACCCCCAATCATATTAATGAAGGCCGTTTTGTATTACAAGTTTTATTTATGATAACAACACTAAGAAAGAGGTTGAGAAAAAATTTGTAGCCAAAATTTTGCATATAAAAAAAAGCTGTATGAGACAATATATGGGTAAAAAACACATTTTTGTATTTCCAGATGTGGAAGATGTACAAGCTGTTAAGTTTTTCCAGATAACCCACAAGATCTGCACTCCATCGATAAGTCGTGGACTTCACAATTTCCTGAAGATATTTTATAAGAAGAAAATGTGGTTTTTTAAGGTTTTTTTTAATTCTTTGTTTTCCTTATTAGATATAAGTATTTTTTTAACATTGTTTGAAGAAAGAAGTTATTTTTATTTTGTATTTCATAAGATTCATCTGCAAATAAAACACTTTTCAGTTTAATAAGTTTTTTCCCATTTCTGCATCAATTGTCGGAAAAAAAATTAATTTTAAAGAAAAGTGGTCAATAAAGGCTACTATGAATGCCTATATCGATCATCCACTTAAAAGCTTTACTTACTGAGATAAATGTAAAGTGTTCGATAAAATGCTAAAAAAAAAATATTAAACATTTTTTTTTAGTCATCATACATGAAACAGTATGTTCCCAATGCTACATGCTTCCATTTTCAAATTATAAATTTTAGATACTTTGATAATGCCAGGAGCTACACGTGAAAATCTAAAAGAATTGTTCTATATATCCCCGTTATATATATCATCACAATTTATGTAAGTAAGTGAGTGAACGAAATTCATACACCTCAATATGCAAAACATTTTTATATATCTAAATACCTTTTTAGTTAAAAATTCCAGTTCATAACAATCCTTGTTAATTTCTATAATTTAGTTGTGTTCTTATCTAGGTAGTTAAAAATCCAGTTCCATAATAATCCTTGTTAACTTTTAAAAGTGAAACCATTTTTCGCGCTGCTTAATTGTTTTCTCCATTTACGCAATTATTTCTGGTTTAACCAGTATATTTAATTCAAGTAGCAATCAGTTTGCATTTCGAATTGTTCCGCTCACTATCTGCCGAGCGCAGCGCTTTTGTTATCTTTCCCAGCGTCTTGCAATTTGGCCTAAGCGCATTCTTCTTTTGACAACTCGGCCTAGCAGCTCGCTGACGAGTAATTTGTCGTGTGCTTAATTAAGCATTATTTTTCGAGAACTGAGAACAAATCAGGTATGATGGACTTTCAAGTTTTATAATTCCCATATTAATTACTCCCTTTTAGCTCTCTTATAGTATCCTTTGGAATAGGACTTTTTGTCTTGATAATTACCCTACAAGGGAATACTTCGCCACGAGTCTTATGCGCTTCTGCAGTAGGCGAACAGAACCCAGTCGTTTTCCACATTTTCCGGCAGCTCAAATGGCACCAAGTGTAGCAAGCCGCCGTTATCAGAATTCCTGTGTATGGCCGCTCACCGCCTGTATCGTCTTTTAATTGCCCGCCAAAAGCCAGAGGTTAGTGTGTGGAAATTTTATTCATAAAGAATCAGTCAATCTGCGTTTTGGCGGTTACAGATTTATTACCGCAGCCGAGACGTAGGTTGGCTGTTTTTTTTTGTGACAAAAGTGGTTGTGTTCTTATCAAAAACATTATTATGCTTTTTTCCTCTGATTATTTAAATCGATCTCTATAGGAAAGAAAAATGTTTTGGTAATTTATAGTTATATATAGGTTTTAATTGAAGAACTTACTCAGTTGTAGGAATAGGTTTATTACAAACCCTTGCTGGGAATTGAATTTTTAATTATTTTACTTGCAGCTAATGATAGCTTGTTACTATGCGAGATTTACCAGTTGCACAAAAATGCGCATAAAAATGGCCGCGCTTTAACTAAACCTGCTCTTGTCGCTTAAATGTAAAAGGGGGATCTTTAGAACAATAGTATATTACTCTATAAGTGATGTTTTTCTAACGTGTTGAGTATACTATTTTATCGCATTTCATAAGAAATGTAAAATATTAAATTTTTACATACAAGTGACACTAACTGTCAAAACATAATCAAGATGAGCATAACCAAGGCGGTCTATATTGTTCCAGGCCATGACACTGGCTCTGTTGCCAAATTGTGTGCTAGGCCATTCCACGGCACACTAAGTTTTGTTTGTTTGAAATATATTTGACATTAAAACTATTTTGACAAGGCAGTTCATATAAGTTACAAAAATGCTTTTGAATTATTGCGTACCAAGCTGCAAGTCAACGTACGCTTTATCAGTTGCTTCATATGTTAGCGTGTTCAGGTTTCCATCTAATGAGACGGTGGCAAAAAAAAAATGGAAAGAAGTTTTGCATTTAGAGAACTGGCGGATTGGAAAGGCTTTAAAACACTTTAGAAGAGCTAATATAAAGGGTAATAAGATGTAGAGTCTTATTCCCACTGCAATGTCACTAGCTTTCAGGCAAGTTATTTTGAAGAAATTACTGTTTTAGATCAAGTCAAAATAGTAGCAATGGAAAATTAGGTACCTACCCATTAAAAATTGTTTTTAAATCGAATATTATAGTGAAGTGACGCACTACGGGGTAAATAGCAGTAATTTTTTTTTTTTTTAACTGGCATGCATCACAATTACAGAAACAGTGCAGTGACAGATTGTTATGCATCACAATTACAGAAACAGTGCAGTGACAGATTGTTCATTTAGTGACCAAAACTAGTATTTTTTTGTTAAAGGTTGGCTAAGCCATGTTGCCAGATTGTGGTAGGCCATTCCAAAGGTCACTTTATAGGCCTAGTGTCATGGCCTGGAACAATATAGTCCGCCTTGGCATAACTCATTCCTATGTACTAAAGCACAATAAGCAGCTCCAGTTGATGTTATGCGTTTGGCAGTACTGAAGTGTGCTGTTGGTGACACTGTAAGTCTATGTCAAATTCGAGGTTAGCAGGTTAGGTGTTGTGTCAATCTGTGTCAAAACTTACGCAAAACCTAACCTGCTAACCTCGAATTTGGCATAGACTTACAGTGCCACCAACAACACACTTCAGTATTGCCAAACGTAAAACAAATTGCCGTTGCAGAAAAGTGTTGCTAATGATAAAAGTACCACATTTCTTATCGATTTTGAATGAAGAAATGTAATAAGATTTCCAAATGAAATGCGATAAAGAATGTTATTAAATTAAAACTTAATTATATAATAGCAATTCCCTCTTTTTCAGATATAATAATGAATGATACTAATTAGAATTAATAAGATATGCAATTTTAACGTAGCCATTAATTTCACCAAAAATATCGACAGATTTTGTATCACAGAAACAAAAACAATATACACTGAACTGCATCTTAACGATTAATGAGAGATAAATCCTTAACCAGGGTTAGTAAATTAAATATTGTCTAATTTCAAACTACTTGGAAACATACCGGGTGACTATAAATGATTGAAATTTTTTTTCTTAGGTTGTCACTGTTTATGTTGGTGGCACTGTAAGTCTATGTCAAATTCAATGTTTGCAGGTTAGGTTTTGCGTCATTCTATGTCAAAACTTACGCAAAACCTAACCTGCTAATCTCGAATTTGGCATAGACTTACAGTGCCACCAACAACACACTTCAGTATTGCCAAACGTAAAACAAATTGCCGTTGCAGAAAAGTGTTGCTAATGATAAAAGTACCACATTTCATATCGATTTTGAATGAAGAAATGTAATAAGATTTCCAAATGAAATGCGATAAAGAATGTTATTAAATTAAAACTTAATTATATAATAGCAATTCCCTCTTTTTCAGATATAATAATGAATGATACTAATCAGAATTAATAAGATATGCAATTTTAACGTAGCCATTAATTTCACCAAAAATATCGACAGATTTTGTATCACAGAAACAAAAACAATATACACTGAACTGCATCTTAACGATTAATGAGAGATAAATCCTTAACCAGGGTTAGTAAATTAAATATTGTCTGATTTCAAACTACTTGGAAACATACCGGGTGACTATAAATGATTGAAATTTTTTTTCTTAGGTTGTCACTGTTTATGTTGGTGGCACTGTAAGTCTATGTCAAATTCAATGTTCGCAGGTTAGGTTTTGCGTCATTCTATGTCAAAACTGACGCAAAACCTAACCTGCTAACCTCGCATTTGACATAGACTTACAGTTCCACCAACATAAACAGTGCCAACCTAATAAAAAAAAATTCAATCATTTATAGTCACTCGGTAGTAAGTTCTTTTGTGTGACAATGTGAGGTTAAATAACTAAATATTCTTTATCTATAGGACAATGTTTATAACTAATTTCAACTTCAGCCAAATAAGAGGATTTGGTGCTATTGTGCAACTGGTAAATCTCGCATAGTAACAAGCTATCATTAACTGCAAGTAAAATAATTAAAAATTCAATTACCAACAAGAGTTTGTAATAAGTCTTCTATTCCTACAACCGAGTAAGTTCTTCAATTAAAACCTATATATAACTATAAATTACCAAAACATTTTTCTTTCCTATAGAAATCGATTTAAATAATCAGAGGAAAAAAGCATAACAATATTTCTGATAAGAACACAAACAGCCGTATTCATAGTCGTTCGCCAGCGGCTCGCCGGAGTTTCGTAATGAATAGTATGTTGGCGGCCCTGTACGTCTACGTCAAATTCGAGGTTATCAGGTTAGATTTTGTGTCAATTTCTGTCAAAACTGACGGCAAACCTAACCTGATAACCTCGAATTTGACGTAGACGTACAGTGCCGCCAACATACTATTCATAACGAAACTCCGGCGAGCCGCTGGCGAACGAGTATGAATACGGCTGAAAAACTTTTAAAAGTTGAACAAGAATTAGGTGTCTTAAAATGAAATACATCTAGTATGCTTTAAATTTCCCATAATGCAATCTAAAATTTTACTTGAAATTGGCAAGACTGTAAGTATATGTCAAATTCGAGGTAAGTAGGTTAGGTTTTGCGTTAGTCTGTGTCAAAAATGACGCAAAACCTAACCTACTTACCTCGAATTTGACATATACTTACAGTCTTGCCAATCTTTATATATATAATTCTTCTGTACGTGTGTATGTGACTGAACTCCTCCTAAACGGCTGGACCGATTTTGATGACATTTTTTGTGTGTATTTGAGTGGGTCCCTGGATGGTTTAGATTGACAATTGGACCCGGTAAGGGCGCTGCAATCGGGTTCTAGGAATTTTTTTAATGTTTGACGAATTTCTTTGTTTTAATTTTTAAAAGATTTCTCGCATATCAGAACATATAACCCCAACATAACAGTTTGCTGAACCCGCTAATAGCAGGCAGCGGGCAGGACAACGTCTGTCGGGTCCGCTAATAGCAGGCACCGGGCAGGACGTCTGTCGGGTCCGCTAATAGCAGGCAGCGGGCAGGACAACGTCTGTCGGGTCCGCTAATAGCAGGCACCGGGCAGGACGTCTGTCGGGTCCGCTAATAGCAAGCAGCGGGCAGGACAACGTCTGTCGGGTCCGCTAGTTTCAAGTAAAATTTTAGATTGCATTATGGGAAATTTAAAGCATACTAGATGTAAGTATTTCATTTTAAGACACCCGGTATAAAACAAGGATTATTATGGAACTGGATTTTTAACTACCTAGATAAGAACACGACTAAATTATAGAAATTAACAAAGATTTAAAAACAAGGATTATTATGAACTGGAATTTTTAACTAAAAAGGTATTTAGATATATAAAAATATTTTGCATATTGAGGTGTATGAATTTCGTTCATTCACTTACTTACATAAATTGTAATGATAGTACCAAAGAGCATATATACTCCATTCACTATGGTCCCGGATTGTCAAAAATGACGTTTTATGATAGCACTGTTGAATTTCGATTGGTTTTTTTGTTACTACTAGGTTGGACAATGCAAAGGCGTAATTTTGAAAATTTGGGTTTTTGTTACCTGGCAACTTTTATTTATTTTTGCTTAAGTCAGTGCAAAATATAACCTATAATTTATAGTTTTGACATTAGTAGCTCAATTAATTGTTTCTAGTTACCCATAGCTTGACTTAAAAGTATTAACCATGATATAAAGGATTGTTTTGAATTGGATTTTGACATTGACAATCCGGGACTATAGTGAATAGAGTATAGTACCGAATTGCGCATTTTAACTTACAGATTTTAAATTGTAAACTAAAGAAGACGTAAATCGCAATATATTTTTTCACTATTTATCGTTTGTTATAATAAATGTCAAGGATTAGCTGCCAAAAGTTTTTCTACTTATAATATATTTAAATTACATATTTTTGCATATGTATGTAGTCGATGATTAGACTGTTAGTCACATGAACTAATAATTCAGTTAATTGTAGTTCAAGTGTGCTTAGTTTTATAAAGTGCAATGTAGACAGAATTTTCATGACCACACTTGACTAAGATAATTTTTGACATCCCGGTAGGTCTGTTTTGATACCCTTTCTTTTGTCTTTCTAACAAGTTATAAAACGTTATTGTTTTTTTGTTTGTATGACTGTCTTCAATCTTTTTTTTTTACACATTCTCTTCTCTGACTTCCATAAATCGCATGCCCTTTTCTTATTGCTTCCGGAAAAACTTCTTGTGTTGCGGTGAAATCAAACCAATTTTTATGATAAATGTTTTGTCCATGACTTATTTCTGTGCTCTAAATCCAAAAATTCCTCGGTAGTTTGTACACAGGCCCTTATAAGCTTACTTGTGCCAACGAATTAACGTAATCTTTAACCATGCTTTTCTTTTCCCAGATTTCTTTTATTAGGTTACGTATTTAAAGTCCTTGATAATAAAGTCAGGAATTGCACGACTACAGTGCAATAGTATTAAATTTATCTACAGCAGAATAAACAGCACAAAAAATTGTCACAATTATTACAGCCCATTATTTTACAAAAAACTGCTCAAAAATCTAAACAATTCGAATTCGGTCTTTTAGCACATTGCCATTGGTGGCGTGTTTTAATATTAATTTAAAACAAGCGTTGTCGTAAATTTGAATGTCAACATAACCTAGAATATCTAACACAACGTGACAGAACAAGCGTCATCGAACTAAGTTTTTATATTTCTGCTACAATCGTAGAAAAAATAGCGTATGATACACGTGTATAGGTGCCATTAAACCACTAGCGACGTTAAAAGCACTCCGTTTTGCGGCGTGCTCTTAAACTCATCGCACGTGCTTTAAAGGCGTACTTATACACTAGTATCATAACATACTATTATGTATGACAGTGTGTAAAATTGACTTTTAGTTGGCAGTTTTAAGTTTGTAAAACTACTTTTTAATAACATGTTTTCATTAGTTCACGTAGACCGGCTTTACGCACTTGTATCGGAAATTACTATTAGTCATTTTGTATTTTAGTGTACCGTAACTACACCTTTTTCAATTGTAATTCAGACTAGTAAATTGTAATTCAAAAAGCGTCTACATAAAAGTTGTCCCTTCATTTCTGAATTACAATTTACTAATATGAATTACAAGTTACACTTCCTGAATTACAATTGAAAAAGGTGTAGTTTCAGTAAAATATTAACTTAGTTGCCTATATTTAGCTGTACTCAAAAATTCATCCCACCCACCTACAGCAGCAGACATTTTAATTTATTAAATATTCCCCATCAGTAGTAATCCATGCAATATGACCAAAACAAGCCATAATAATAACAAAGATTTAAACTGCAACAATACCTTGGAAATGGTGAGTTAAACTGTGGCAAATTTCGCATGACATAAGGTGACGGAGCATGTTGTGCCAGGACTCCTCCTACATGCAATTTTCCCACTACAGTTAATCCTGAATACAGAACAACACTCCCGTTGTGTTCCAATATTGCAAGCATATGCAGATGCTGGAATGCAGAAGGCAATTAGATTTCATTTTAACTAAAAATATAAAAATTACTGGTATGGGAACGGCATCTTTGGCACTTATACTGGTAAGAATGCCAAAAGCGAGTCCGTTTGTATTTAAGCTTTCCATGCGAACAATGGATAACTGTGACCGCGATGGAACCAAATAGCACAGATAGGAACGTCCCACTAAATCGTCAGTTAAAAAGACTTTTGAAGCCGACCCGCTGGTACTGCTTTCTCTATAAACATAATGAACTGGTAAAATTGTACTCTTCAAATGTTGAATAAAACTTAACAGCTGATTGAAGGTATCCGTCCAAATGTGATCAAGGCATAGTATTGGATTAACATGATGATAATCATCAATAACTGTCTCTAAATGGGTGTTGCTGGTAGCTAAACTCATATTAGAATTCATATTACGAAGAGAGCTGTGTAGACGAGAAGAGCGTGGCAACCATGGGTTGTTGCTGACTAGAGGCGATACTGTTGGTGACTGGCATCGGCTGGAAACAAAATTTATTTTTACAATTTTATTACCTCAAGTTAAAATTGTAAAATTCACCTAATTGCTGCCATAGGACTCTGTGACCTAGACTGTTGTTGAGAGTGATTATGTACACTGGCTACACTTGGTGAACGGCTGTTAAATGGAGTTGGAGTAAACTGTGCAACTCCACCTTTATTGACGTCCCAAACCGATAAACGATTTTTTAGCTAAAAATAATTTCAGATATGTACTTTATTTCATTAAATATTTTTCCACAACCTACTACAGTCAAACCTCTTTAACTCGAAGTGCGAAAGAAAAAGAAAAAAATGCGAGTTATCAGAAGTTCCAGTTACCGAATTTTCAATTTTTACTTCTTTTTACAATAAAGGAAGTATTGGATTAAGTAACAAAGGACTTCCGGGATTGGACCTTGTAATGATTGAGATTGAAAAACTCAAAGTTTTGCCCACTTTCCTAAGGAAGTTCATCAGGAGGAAAAAGCAAAAGAGCACGGTAACTCAACGTGCTAACCACGCCAGAGGCAAAACTCGATATAAATAATTTCAGCACAACAAATTTAAATGAATCGGCATCAGACACTGTATAAGAAGCCATGTCTACATTCTTGCAGCATCATTGTTAGTACTTACTCGGCTTGAGAGATTATGAAGAGAAGGAGTGGGACTAGCTAGCTTATCAGACATTTCCAGCCACTCGTCACTTCTAACTTTTCGAATGTAATAGATGCTATGTTGGCCTGTCTGCATGTCATACAACATGCATATACTGGGCTTGTCGCAAGTGAATACAATATTCAATGCGTGATCATCAAGAAGGCGAACAGAACCTTGGCGGATAGCAACTGGGCTCACTTCGTCCAGTGGATGTGCCATTGAAAATACCGTAGGAAATGTCTCCTCTTCGTTATCGACTTTTTGATTTTTACGCTCTATTTAAATGAAAACATTATTAGAAGTAGTTAAACCTAGCATTGGAAAAGTTTTAGTTTACATAAATCGTGATGAATAAATACTGTTATCAAATACAATACTCACTTTTTTCTCTTTCCAAAAGTATTCCAAACTTAGTTGTCCACAGTCCCCCAACTTGAAATGGTAAAGATGTTATAAAATCTTCATTATCAATAGTAAAAACGTGCATATTTTGATTATCTATTATGCAGATGCTAGGTAATGGAGTACCCAAAGGTTCATCAAGTTTTGCATTAATATTTTCCATATTTACATTACAAAATGAAGGAAGCTCAGAATAGAATGTACACCACTGAACATGTTTAATAGGATAATGACTAGTATAAGAGCAAAGAGTAACTCTAGAACTATCAAAACGCAAAGCATTTCCTGAAGACATTAAACCTTTGGTCCACAAAACAACATTATCTTTAACATACAATTCCTCTTCCATTATTCCAGCATTTTTACATTTCAGCTGATCTCTCTTTATATTTATTTTATTTAATTTAGAGGATTCATTTAACAAATCACTATCAACTGAATTTCTCTTTTTAGGAGCTTGTATGTCGGACAACCTTTTGTAAGTTTTCTGGAAACTCTGCGGATATTCTGGACTCTTCCATGTCCACGAGCTATCCGATACATCCGTATGTGAGATATTCACATCTAAACCTAAACAGCTTTTATTGTTATGACTTTCCTTTTCTTCTACCTTGGTCTGATCTTTTTTGCACAAATGGCTAGGGGACTTTCTAACCGTCCACCACTCCGTTTGGTTGCTTTCCGAAATCGATACCTTTTCAAGTTTGTTTAGCAAAAAATCAGGTATCGGACCTATTTCTCCTTCATTGGCATTATACAGTTCCGCAGGCCCAGGGTGTCGCAATAGTTGCTGCCGTCCACTGGGAATGAACTCCTAATACGAACAAAACGTTATTTAAATTTGAAGCTTGTAAACTAAAAACTCTTGTGGCTATATTATCATTAACTACAAACCTGTGGATCTTTGGCAGCAATCATTATTTCTGCTTTATCATCCAGATTTGCAACCTTTCTGAATTATCAATGGTTAAAATACCGCTACTGCTTCAAACTTCTTTAATTTAAAAGTTAAGGCAAATGTATTTGTTGTTATTACTTTCTACTTTTTGGATTACAGCAACAATAAGGTTATATTACTTTCACCAACATTTAAATCGCATGGTTGCCAATATAGCCTGCGACTGCGACTCTGCGAGAAATAAAATATCCCTATGCCAAGTCAAAAATCCGCCCTCAAAATAAGGGTGTCCAAAAAATGGCGGATTAACTCTACAGTGCGTTACTTGGGGATGCCTAATGAACCATGGGAAAATATGAAAAAAATTCACTGGGCCGTATTTTTCGAAATATTTCTGGTCAAAGGTGGGCAATGAAATCTATTTATTTAAATAACTAGTGTATAATTATAGTGTCAAATATATCTGGGACTTATTAAAATATCTGTTTTTTTAATATTCTTGGGATTTAACTAAATTGTTTTCAATATTTAAGTATTTTAAAAAACTGATTTCCTGTTGAGTTTGTCAATTACTAAATATGGCAAACAGGCTTTGTACAATAATAATATACGAAATCAAGCTTGGCATTGAAATATTTGTTGTATGAATAATATGTTGGTGGCACTGTAAGTTCATGTCAAATTCGATGTTAGCAGGTTAGGTTTTGCAACAGTTTGTGTCAAAACTGACGCAAAACCTAACCTACTAACCTCGAATTTGACATAGACTTACAGTGTCACCAACATATTAACAACTTACTATGGATACATTTTTGATTGAGAAATTGTTGCAGTATCAATGTTACCAGATTTATTTTTATTAATTTCGAAATATTTCGAAAAATACGGCCCAGGGATTTTTTTCATATTTTTCCAGGGTTCATAAGGCATCCCTCAGTAACGCACCGTAAAGTTAATCCGCCATTTTTTGGACACCCTGTATGTTCATTTGCGTTAAATGTATACAGGCTGATTCATTAAGTGTGGTCATTAAATTTAACAATCGGGTGGGCTCGCTATCGACCCTGCATGCCGCCTTTTCAGTCATTTACAGATTCCGCAAATATAATTGGTTGAATGTCATTGTCCGTCTAGCTATGCTCAAATGACTATATTAGGCAACTTATTACGCAGAACCAAAAGCCATGGTTGTTTATGTTTTTTACCTACAACCGGGCCAAAAATGAAAGTTTACGTCTTAGTTACCACGACCACAAGTACAACTTTACTCCCGGCGGGCGCTAAAGTAATTTGCGGGCGTTAAAATAAAAACGCGGGCGGTAAAGTAACTTTGCTGCCCGCAAATTACTTTACCGCCCGGTACCTTAACTGTGATAGCAATTTTTGGCATAAAAAAACCTACATTTATTCTAAGTGTTTGTTCCATGCAGTTGTGCGTCACTTTAGGGATATAGATGTTCAAGAAAATATTTGACGACCGAAGAACTACAATCATTGGCTGATAATTTGTCAGATACTGAAGACCTGAGACTTTAGCGATGAAGATGAAGGAATTGACTTGAAGGACAGTCTGGAGATGAACATTTCTAGAATCAAGAGTATACGGAAATACAAAGAGTCTGATGATACCAGTTTTACATTACCAAAAACAAAGAAAATATTTGGAAGAGCACTCCAGGAACATCACATATAATCAAAGCCAAAAATGTAATAAAAGTGCTGCCTGGATTCAAAGGTTCAGCGAAAAATGTGTCGACCAGATTGGAATCGTTTTTAAATGTATAACCATGAATATGATTGACCATATAGTTTCCTGTACCAATATCTATATTGAAAATTAAAAAAAAAATTCCATATCAAAGGAAAGGTGCTGTAAATTAACTTACCTTATTGTAATTCAGCCTTTGGTTGGAGCACTATTTTTAATTGCAGTGAAAAAAATAAATCATCTAAAAGTGAAATTGTGGTCCAAAGATGGGACTGGAATGCTAATTTTGAGAGTTCTTTTTAGTTATAAGAGATTTCTCTTTCTTCTTTGTGTTCTTCGCTTTGACAATATTAGAACCAGAAAAGATCGTGAGAAAACTGACAAATTAGCTGCCATCAGATTGATTTACATGCCTTTAGTCAATTATTGCAAGAATAATTATAGTTCGAGAGAATTTGTCACCACAGATGAAATGCTTCATCCGTTTTGAGGTTGATGCGGCTTTGTACAGTATATGCCACTAAAATCAGCCAAATATAGTCTAAAAATCTATTCTCTTTGTGACAGCAAGACGTATTATACCTGGAACTTATAGATATACTGTGGAGTACAACGTGATGGACATTACAAGACTTCTAATAAGCCATGCGATATTGTACGGAATTTGGTTAGCCCTATCAAAAAATCCCGTAAAAACCTAATTACAGATAATTATTATACTAGCTATCTGTTAGCCAAAATATCTCCTCTAGAATGAACGAACGTTAATTGACACAATAAAAAAAAAAGAAAAAATCCAGCTGATTTTATTCCAGATAAATCACGCCAAGTTGGATCTACTCTGTTCGGGTTTCAAGATGATATGACCAAAAAGAATAAGATTGTGATTTTATTGTCAACTATGCACAATACAGACAAAGTTGATGAGACTACTAAGAAGCCACAAATCATTTTTTATTATAATAGAACAAATGTGGCCTTGATATTGTTGGCCAGAAATGTATATTTCATACCACTTAAAGAATTACTATAAAATGGCCTCTTTTTTTCTGATGCTTTATATTGCCGGAATCAATTCTGAAATTATATACTATAATACTAAGCCTTTAGTTGTCCCTCCTACGTATTTTCCTAACTGAATTAAGTTTTGAGCTGTTTGAAGACCATACGAAAGATCGAACTAAAATACGAACGCTTCCCAAGAATGTAACGGCCTTTTTTTTAAATATCGTCTATCGCCTGATTAGGCACCAGTTACCCAAAATCCTAATGGACGGTGCCATATTTGCAACTCTAAAAAATAATATAACCACAGTTACTTCTAATTTATGCCAACGTTTTGTTTGTAAGAGGCATAGCACTAAGACTGTTACATGCCAAAATTGTTTGCCTACTCAAATGGAGGAAGCGGAAGAGGATTAGGAAGAAACATTAGATTTTTTGATTTTGTTAGAATTGCGATTTATTTTATTTTTGATCTCTAATTACATAGAACAGATTTTGTTAGGAGGAAGGCAAAAACTACTTTGAAGAATTTCAATTCGAGCAGGCTCTAAAAGACCTAAAGGATAATAAAGCTCCAGGTCCACATGCGGTAATAGCGGAGTTGTTAAAATAAGATAAAGACATTATATTGCCAATATTAAAAAAATATTTAAGGATTGTCTGCACAAAGGGAAGATTCCGAAAGAATGGAACAACAGCCTCGTCATATTACTATTTAAAAAAAGAGAAAGCAGCAACATAAAGAACTATCGACCTAATAACAGATTAACAATGGACAGCTACCAACCAGTCGAACAAGCCGGGTTCCGCAAAGGGTACAGTACATCCGATCAACTCTTAACTATAAAGACACTAATAGAAAAAACAAATGAATACCATCTCCCCTTTTATCTTGCTTTTGTGGATTATGAAAAGGCATTTGACAGTGTCGAGATGTGGGCCGTAGAAAGAGCAATGATACAAAATTTGATTTATTTTTTTCACCAGAAGTGAAAATGGGTGAATCCAATAGCATTTTTCACGCTGAATTCAAGTATGGTTACAGAATTATTCTATCACGTACGGATTTTTAGAGACAACTATTTTAGTTTTACAACATTATGTATTTTAAATGCATTCTAAGTGTAATATACTCTTACTTAAAAAGTAGTAGTGTTTATCCTCTGCCAAATCTTTGTGTTGTTCATCATCGCTAAGTGTGCTATTTTCTGGTGGTTTAGACAGAGGCAGTTCATCCTCACCACAAATGTAGCAAACGCTGTCCGATCATTTACACAATTGCTAGGCATTTTGGAAAATCACACGATGGAAAAACACTACAGAAAATATTCACTACATGTCTTGAATTTAATCGATGAAATGAAAATTTAGAATACGTCGTAACTGAGAAACGTTTATACTGAAATTGTAATATCAGCACATACACACAAAAGATGTACAGATGTCAACGTAGTGAACACTGGCCACAAACTGACAATGGCTTGAATCAGTAACTCAGATATTATAATCAAATCAAATGTTGCTTGTGACATCACTTCGACAAACAAGGTCTGTAAGAAAGCCATCTTCTGACTCATTTTTGAATTGCATCATCGAAGACTTATGATTAATTGCATTGTTCTATGCCATTGCAGTCTTTCTTTCATAACAAACTAATCATTTTTAAATGCTTAATCAATACATTCTTTTTATTCATTTACGTATTATAAATGCGTAATACCATAACATAATTGTATAGTTTCCATAACTTATATAACACTGAACAGCATCTAACTTGAAAACTAAGGGTGGTAGAAGAATTCTGATAACATTTTTGAATTCAGAAGTAAAAATACATACCGTGTGTCCACAGAAGGACGCACCATAGGGATAACCAAATAGAATAGAAAGATCGGATAATGCCGTGATCGCCGGCACGCTAAAACGTTATTTTCTGGCTTCTGACTCGCCACTGTATGAAACAATATTGTTATAAATGGTACAAGAAAAGGGACGGTGGTCATAGCCCTGGTTGATATTTATATTCTATTAGCATTATCTTATCTCTATGGTGCGTACTCCTGTGGACACACGGTACCTATAGAAACCACTTCTACTTGCTCTGGGACAAAATTTTGTATACCAGTGTTATTAGAAGAAGTAAGCTGGCATGGGTAGGTTTCGGAAAATTGTCATGGGTGATCAAAAACCACAAGAAACCACAATACCTAAAAAGTAGAATTTTCAACTAGGGTATCCTACCAATCCTAACATACGGGTGTCAGACCTGGACATTCACAAAAGCAAATATAGAAAAACTGCCAAAAACAGAAAGAGCCATGGAAAGGGTGATGATGGGAGTAAAATTATCAGACAAAAAGAAAAACACCTGGATAAGAGATCGAACAAAGGTGGAAGATATAACAGCAAAAGTGGCCAAACTTAATAGGACTTCGCAGGTCACACAATTAGACAAAATTATAACAGATGTAACATTATGATCCAACATTGGAGACCGTATCTGGGGCAAAGAGCAAGAGAACATCCCCAAATGAGATGGAGTGACGATCTAAAGAAAATGGCAGGATTATGTTGGAAACGACTAGCTGCAGATAGAGGCCTATGTCCAAATATTGATGAATAATGGCCAAGAAGAAGAAGAAGAAGAACCCCGGGCCACCTTCCACTTAAACTCAACAGATTTTTCTTCTTCCCCGGGCAATTAAGATGCTAATTTATATGGCATTAGGCCGGCGCACGCTTTGGCAAGTTTGGGGCTTTCAAATACGGGTAAGTGCTGAAATCCTCCTTAAGACCGCGGACCAGCCCTTCAGCTTAAGGCTGAAACAATTTTTTGGCTTCGCCTAATTGTTTCGCCAGTTATCCAATTATTTCAGCCTTAACCTGCATAATTTTATTTGAATTATAAATCCTTTGCATTTCAAATTTTTAAATTTTCCAAACCAGCGCATTTTGTACCTGCATCAAGTTCCTTTCGTTTGCGCGATGCCCTCTCGACCCGCGCTATCTCTTATCAGAGTGCAAGCTTTCTTTTGGGCACGAAATTTTCGTCCGAGGCACTTGCTGTCTTAATCTAAGCCCGCCGTCATCGGCGCGGCTAAGGCGTGGTTAAATTATGTTTGTTCAAGTCAAATTACGTGCTCTCAACCAATTTTTATGAGCATTGTGTTTCCTAAGGGCTGATTATGATCAGGTACGATGGCGCTTTTCTGTTTTATTATCTCCATAGTAATTACATTTTTTCTTAGCTCTTAATTACCAATTTCAACTACGAGTTTATCTCGGAGGCCAAGGCGCTTGCCTTATAATATTTTCGACACCTGCTGGGTTTGGCGTATTTGCTGCCTTTTTGAGGATGCTTCCGCAGCAATTTTCGGCACATCCACGGAGTTCACGTCCAGCTTATGTTTCGAGGTTAGTTAGTGCTACTCCGGGATTAAATTTCAAATTATCTTCAATACCTGGATTTTAGTTTTATACATTTTAAACCAGTAATTATTGGAAATTTAAATTCATACGTTTTGCCATTATTAACATGCAATGTTAAATTCCATACATGCTCTTGCTTTTACATTTGAATTTTATGCTTATATTTAATTATGCTCAGTATTTAAAGTTACTATTTTGATGTATTTCGACCCTCTGTAAAAGGTACAGTCACGCTTTTTTTATCTTCAATAGCCTAAACAGGAGGATTTATTAAATGACTGTGATAAGCTTATCCCACGAATGTTTTTTATTAAAGTTATTAAAATAACCCGAAAGGGGTTCTTGATTTTATGCGTGTCGCAACCTTCAGTTAACGTACACGATTTTGTTATAACATTATTTGCATTTTAATTATTCTGATTATTTACTACTGACACTTCAAGATTTTTTATTAATTGTTAATTAAACGTTAGTCACTTGCAGCTTATTTCCTCTTATTATTTGAAATCTTTTGATTTCTGGAGCCCATTTCCTTTCCTTTTTTTTTGAAGACATTCCTGGGCACACAGCTGATGATTTGAACATACGATCCAAAGCCGCCGAAATTTGAGTTAGCTAGGGCCATCGCGGCGAGTAAAGAGTTTTCAGAGCTGCCGTGGTGTATAAACTGTAGGGGGGTTGATCTGCGATTTTTACTACCATTGCTTAATTTTATTAATTAATCACAGGTCGGCTTCTTTATTGTTCCAAGGCCCGCGTTCTGGTACCCGATCGTCTGGTCGTGTCCACCTCTGTTACGAGGTCTTTTTCCGCTTGAATTACCAAGACATTCCAGTTTGAGCAGAAGCTTTTGTGTCCGGTGAGGGCTCCCTCAATTTTACGAAGCTAAAACCCTTTATGCCATGTAATACTGTAAGTACTCGCACATGTCTGTTGTTCTGCTCATAGGTCAAGAGAATTTTTAATTTGTGCAATTAAATACATTAGCCTGCGATTTGTATAGCGTGCCATTGATGGTCTACGATTTGCGTAGCATGACATTGATGGCCTACAATACAATCGCGCAGTTATCCTTTCAGATAAATTTTTCGCGTAGCCCATAGCTGCCTGTCACATAATTGCTCTGCAATATCGTGTACCAGAACTTTCAACAATAATACGTTTTCTTCAGATAGAGCTGCAATGTTAACTTCAGATAATTTTAAATATAATTTTTTCCAAATTTTAATTAATCATCCAGCGTAGTTTTTTGGCTTATTTGAAATAAACATCTGGGAGTCGTTACGTCCCAGCTTCAATTCAGTTTCTTAGTTGACGCCAAGTTAATTGTATATTTGCCATGACTTTTAATTTTGAGTCTAAAATACTTCCGGGATGTTTGTAACACCAGGCCTAATTTTGTTATTGTTATTGATTGCAATAATATTATGTTTCACTATAATTAAAGCCTCGTTTATCCCTACTACTGGTACATTATACTTTATTCACCCCCAACAAATTTGCTCTTTTGTTTAGCAAAAGGCATGTGCGTTTTCGACTGCTAGCTAACTGTTTTTTGTCGCGGTGAACGACTGTCGACTGTTTGTTTTTCCAAATTATAAGATCCATTATGTAACCTTAAGAACCGCCGGATAGTTTTAACCTCAAGAACCGCCGGCTAGTTCTTATCCATGACATTCACTGTTACTCTAAAAAATAAAACAACGACGCATCAGGGCATTTATAAGTACTACCCTCGGAAAGCCACAGACTTATCGCAATGCTCTTTCTACTTCTCGAAACAATTTTCATACTCCGCTTTTGTAATAGCCTTCAGCTGCTTCATTGCTTTCTTCCACTCCACCTGCTTACATCTCATTCCCTTGGATGACAATATCAATTTTGCAAATAGCCAGAAGTCGCAGGTTATGCAGAAGCTCATAAATTTCTGTAATGGCTTGTTTGGTCAAAAATCCTGGATAAAATGAAACACATAAACGAGTGATACTGTCAGTCACCGTTTGCCAGATATGAGGTCGCTTTTTCCTCATTGCACCTTCCAATCTTCTCAAAACTCTCAGTGAGTATTTCTTGTGCGCCCATTTTATCTTATGGGACGACTCAATGTGAACAATACCTTCGTAGTCAAAAACAATGAGGATTGTTTGACATTGTTCCTACATTGACGCGTTTTTTTGGCCTTTCTTTTTTTGGCGTTTTCCACTTAGAAGAATTATCTTTTGTTTCAGTGTCAGAGCCGCAGATCTGTGACTCTTCGCCTGTACACGAATATTAAAGTTGAAAAATGTTAATCCAGGTTGCCTAAAATTGTACGGAACATGGCAATTCTATGAGTGGGAAAAGGTTCAAATACTATTTGCGATAAGAGTAACCGAAATAGGAAATTCAATACTTGATGTGGTAGTTAAGGAACGAGTAGGTACAATAGCTATTTGTTGCCAAGCTATCAAATTAATTATTACATTTTCAATTTCGGTTACTCTTATGGAAAATAGTGTTTGAACCTTGTTCAACTCATAGTATTGCCATGTTCGGTACAATTTTAGGCAACCTGTATAAATTCGTTGCTCCAACATGCTGAGAAGTTGTCATAAATGTTGAAATGCTTTCTCTTTCCTGTTGGTTTCCAGATTTTCTAGGTATATATATATATATATATATATATATATATATATATATTTCGTATGAGACATATTACGTTAAACAAACTTACTAGGTAACATTCTTTAAGTTAACTGAAAATTAATGCTAAAAATAACTAACACAACTAACATTGCCGGTGTAATCTGACTTCTAGCATTTGGTGGACGTGACCAAACTATATTACTAGGGCTCTGTCCTGTTTGCATGATTTCTCTAGTCTACATATTTGGTATTCGTTTTATTTTGCTTTTTCCGATTGATCTTTTCAGGAAATCCATTAATTTTTTAACCAGTTTTTCATTTTATTCTACTTGGTCATTCGCAAACTCATACAACTTGGTCATTCGCAAACTATAGGGTGTATAAGTGTTCATTTTGTGATAGGAGAATATCCATTTTGCTTACCTTAAACAGTGAGGGCACCCTTGCTTTAATTCTTTTGCAACTAAAAGTCTGTCATTGCTTTGTTACTCGTTTTTTATGTTTAGTTGAATATTTTGGTCTATATTTTTTATGGCTGATTCATCAGTTGTTTCTCTTTTCTAGCATTTAAAACTAATATTATATTACAATCGCTTATTACCTATGAAAAGAAAATATTAAACTCAGTTGTTTTGAGTTCGTTTTCATTTTCAAAATATAATCTGGCAAAATATTAGAAGTAAATTAGAATACATTGTATGTAGTAGCAGACATTTCGGAGATATAAACATTGTACGAGGTAAGTGCCAACATTCCCGGTCTGACGATTAAAGAAACGGCGTAGACTCACAATTAAATTTTATTTTTCAATATAGCCCTCCCTAACATCAATGCACTTATTACATCGTTTCAGCAACAATTCAATACCCCAAAAAAGATTCCTTCGTTTGTCTTCAAAATGTGTCCAAACTGCAGCCTTCACCTCTTCGTCGTCACTGGAATGGCGCCCGCGAAAGTCCTCTTTCAAATTTCCAAACAGGTAATAGTCACTGGGGGCCATATCTGGTGTATTCGGCGGGTGACTGATTTGTTCGAAAACGCAGTCACAAATTGCGCAAGCCGCAATTCCATCAGTGTGCACGGCTGCATTGTCATACAGCAAACGCTTGCCTCTGATGAGTTTTCCACGTCTTTTCTCTCGAATATTTCGTCGTAATTTATGGAGAAGTGTTGCATAACATATCCCGTTGACTGTAGCGTTGCAGTCTTTAAAGTCTATTAGAAGAATGCCCTCACAATCCCAAAAAATCATAACCATCACCGTTTTTGTCGACTGACAGATCCTGAACTTTCTTGGCAGTGCTTCTTCTTTTCGCCTCCATTTCATCGACTCCCGTTTGGATAAAGGATCGTAGTAATGAACCATAGTTTCATCCCCTGTGACAATTATCTTCAACACGCCCATATGATGGTTTTCTCCACACCGCCTCAAAAAGGATCGAGCACATTCAATACGGCGTTGGCACTGAACTACTACTTAAGAGATGTTTGGGGACCCACCTTGCACTAACTTTATTCATGTCTAAATAATCGTGGGGGATTCGGCGAACGCTTGTATCTGAAAGTCCCGACATTTTTGATATTTGTTCAACGTCGTATTAATTTGCCCGAGCGGGACGCGAGGGCAAATTAGGACGTTTTTGTAATGGACGAAACATAATTTCCGGATAGGAATTAATGCTCGAATGCAGATTCGGTAAGAAAATCGTAACGCCACAAACCCTCACAGTTAGGTTGGTCTACCTACAAAAAATTTCAAAAAAATGTTGTTGTCTTGGTTACTGCTTCTGAACTATAGAAAATCGTACGACACGCATTAATGACCAATAGAAAAGTTAGTTAACGAGCCGTAACTAAGACAACAACAAAATTTCTTGGAAATTTTTTGTAGATAGACATTACTTCTTTTTAGGGTTTGTATCGTTACGATTTTCTTACCGAATCTGCATTCGAGCATTAATTCCTATCCGGAAATTATTTTTCGTGAAATCCAACAACGTCCTAATTTGCCCTCGCGTCCCGCTCTGGCAAATTAATAAGACGTTGTTGGAACGCACTCAAAAAAATTTCCGGAAAGAATTAATGCTCTTATGAGATTATATGTAAAAATACACTCAACTATTCACAAACGTTTTCTGAATACCTATATTTGCTATATGAAATAATATCGTAACGTGAAGAATTTGGAAATTATATGTTTTCTACGGTCACCTCTAAAACTGACTATTAAGCGCTTACTGTCAATGCGAAAAGTTAGCGATTCACACATTTTTCCCTAGTAACCATTTTAACAACGCAACCACGTAAACAATGTCTTAATGAAATAATCGCGTCACTTCATTTTACTTTACGCATCACCATTGGCTAACCTGATTATTATTGTAATTCGTCATTTTTCTGGAACTGGCTAAAATTATTGACAATTGCATTACGGCGCATCCATCATCACGCAACATTTTTATAAAGTTTGAGAGTTTTTGTAAAGTTGAAGATGGAATCTGAAGATAATTGCACCCCGCCTGAAGTATTTGAACCGGCCCAGACAGCAACCAATGAGTTGTTGCCGGCCAAATCGCGCGGCCTTTATGAACGGCGGTACAACGACTTCATCAAATGGTGTAAATCGAAATTTCAATTATTTAACAATTTTGTCATTTATTTAGGACTGTAGAAAAAATTTTGTATGTATTTCGAGTGTAAAGAGCCACTTTGGTATTCGGTTGCTTTTTCGCGTCTCGCTATTATCAGTTATTAGTAGCTTCAGCGTACTTATGCGAACGTTTTGTCCGTCTGTCTGTGTGTCTGTCTGGATCGCCTGTAACTTTCGAACGGCTACAGATATCGAAATTTTGAAAGGGGGCAAAGTTGTTGCTAAGGTCCCGAGCACCTTCATGCGCTATTTGGTTTTGGCGAAAGGTCAACCGTTGGCGACCTATGTCAAAGGTCACTTTATTTTTCAATGGCAACATGGGTGATATGGGGTATCAATCGAAAGCTATGGTCAAGGGCTACATATACTTAATGTTTTCGCAGTGCTGAAGCTACTCTTTAGACCTGTACTTGAGCAGTTTATTATCAGCTAAAGTCTAATTGTATTTTTACATTTACTTTCAAACTGTGAATATTTTAATATAAAAGCGGGGAGAATTTTTAACTGAAAATGTAGAGAAACAAGTATTTTTATTCAATGTTCTTTTTAACATTTTAAACAATAATTGTATACATTTAAGGCATTTTCGTAACAGTGGATTTTATGATATCTATGACGTCATGGTCAGCACTTATCTTGTATAAAACCTTTATCTTCTTATAGTCCAAGAGCCAGCAACGGGTTTACTTACAGTATTTTTAACAAGCGTGTAACTGTTATTGGAAGGTCCCTAAAAAAATAATAAGAAAAAAGTATAACAACAAGTCTGGCTCTTTGCTATGTTATAGTTAATCATATCTTATGTAAGTTAAAAAATTGACAGATGCTTTCGCGGGTGGTAAGTTTAACCCAGATTCACATAAAATTGCACAATAAAACTTAACCATTTAATGTAAAATATCGAGAAATCCAAATCTGTTGCCGGTATAACTTAAAAACTATTGGTGGGGTCCGGTAATAGATATTTATGTATCAGGGTTGTTATGATGAAGTTAATTATCGAGGGCAATGTGATTGCAATCCAGAGGAGCGTTAGGCCCGAGGGATTGTAAGTTGCCAGAGGTTATTAACATCAAATAACTCACGTGATACGTAGATAATTTTATTGCATACTAATCAAATACAACATAACAGCGTGTAAAATTGCCTTTTAGTTGGCAGTTTTAAGTTTGTAAAACGACTGTTTAATAACATGTTTTCATTAGTTTACGTTGTCAGTAGTAACGTGTTTAAAATATTTCATTAAACACGTTGTCAGTAACAACGTGTTTTAAAATGTTTAAGGAGTTTCACAAGAACGCTCTGTGCGCAAAGACGTGTTCTATCGCTGATCTGAGTGCAAGAAAGTTTTAGTGCAATTAATCGACATCGCTCGAGGCCAACAGCTGTTGCCTCGGCTTAATCACCATCCAATCAAGTAAAACCAACAAGTAAGTAATCCCTAGCACAATAACAGGGAATAATAACAACAATGACACCGCAATGGAAATACAAACGCTAAATAAGCGAAAATCAGACACACTAACACCACCCATTAATGACGTACAAAAACGATACATGTGGTCACCACCAGACGTACTATCGCAAAACAAGTATCACCTACCTCCACAATTAGAAGCCAACTTAACCGAAAACCAACCTGTTAACTCAAGCAGCACGTCGGGAGCCCAGATAATCAAACCAAAAGTTCCACCCATTTATCTCACCAACACTATCAACCACACCGCATTGACTGCAGATATCAAAGAATTAATCTCCGGCGAGTTCACTACGCATTGCAATACAAGCTCTTTACGAGTAAATTTAACTAAAGAGGAAGATTATAGAATTTTAACAAAACATTTCAACGACAACTCTATAAAATACCATACATTCCAAAACCCACACGGCAAACCGCTCTGCGTAGTAATAAAGAACGTGCCCATTTCATTAACAGAACAAGAAATTAAAAACGAACTTAAATCCTTACCAGTCCTAAAATTAACCCGTCTACTTACAAAGAATAAGCAACCACTACCAGTTTGTGCCGTAGAACTGACGGATAACGATATCGCCAAAAAAATATTTTCCTTGAAAACCGTATGCTACTCAGTTGTCACCGTAGAGTTAAGGCGAAAATCAACAAATATGCCTCAGTGCCATCGGTGCCAAAGATATGGGCATACGAAGAATTATTGCACGCTAGACCCCCGATGCGTGAAATGCGCGGGAAACCATCCCTACTAACAGTGCAATAAAAAACAAAATGAGCCACCGAAATGCGTCAACTGCGGCGGAGAGCACGCAGCAAGCTATCGCGGCTGCAAGCACCACATTGAACTGATGCAAAAACGTGTAAAAAACCAAGTACCAAACAGAAATTTCTTCGTCAACCAAACACAGACATATGCTGACAGAGCCCGAAATCTTTCAAACTTAAACCCCAATGTTTCTAGCCCAACACAACCTGCCGAATCACCCATATCAAACAATCTCATCAAAGTTATAATTGACTTCTTAACCCCATACCTTCCTCAAATAAAATCCTTCATCACAAACACAATCCTCCCCCTTCTTATCAATGGACCATAATCAAAAAGTAATCGAAAAATTAACCATCCTTAATTGGAATTCTAATGGCATCACAAAACAACGATCGTTATTTATTGCATTTCTAGCCCGCTATGATGTAGACATTGCTTGCATAACAGAAACTCATTTATCGGAGAATGACACTTTCAAGATACCAGGATATTGTACCTATCGGAAGGACAGAATTGCAAGAATAGCTTCAGGGGGCGTAGCTATTATAATCAAGCGAAAAATAGTACATAGCATTCTCCCAGAAATGCCTACTGTAAATCTAGAAACCGTAGCGGCCAAAGTAAAACTAAATGACCAGTACTTAACCTTAGTGACCGCATACAGACAACCCAACAAAAAACTGATAAAAGAAGATCTGCAATCCATATTTATTACGTCAGATCCACTTCTCGTGATAGGTGATATAAACAGTAAAAACAGTCTCTGGGGCTGCAGGGCAACCAACCCCGAAGGAACTAAGCTCGAAACATTTGCTACAGAGTACTCATTTCAAGTTTTAACGCCGGAACAACACACCTACTTTCCATACAGGATAGACCACCAGCCCGACATCTTAGATATTGTACTACAAAAAAACTTCAATAAGCCGATTTATCAAAAGGTTGTAACGGAATTGGACTCTGATCATCTACCTGTCTTAGTATCATTTTCAACAGTAGCGCAAATTCAACAGGCCACACCTAGGTTAATTAATGGACCTGTAGACTGGGATTCCTTCAAGAAAGAACTTGATCAACGCCTGAAATGCCCAACTCGATTCGACAATAACAATGACATTGATAAAGCAGTCTCTAACATCACCGCCAATATAGTGGACAGTGTAAAATCAACCACCAAACCCCCAAAGAGAACTCAGTTTTATAACAATTATCCTCCTAGATACATTATTGAACTAATTAAAGTTAAAAGCCGACTGAGACGTGAATGGCAAAGAAATCGAAACCAAGAAGTTAAAAGGCAACTGAACAACTTAACACATCGAATAAAAAGAGAACTCGACGAACTAAGAATAAATTCGTATCAGAAACACATCGAAGAAATAGACCCTGGCGATCCCGGAATGTGGAAAGCCACAAGACGCATCCTAAAACAATGCCAAGAAATGCCGCCTTTAAGCTCAGTGAATGGAAATGAAACGTACATAACTGACGAGGAAAAGTCATCAGCTTTTGCCACACACCTAGAGCAAACGTTTACTCCAGTCATGACAACCAATGCAACACATGCAATGCAAATAATAAACGAAATCGAAAGAAATTTACCAATAATTACAGAACGCATTAATCCAACCTCACCCAAGGAAGTAAGTACAATAATAGACTCATTACCTAGAAGAAAATCTCCGGGGTATGATTTAATATCCAACGTAATACTACAACACCTCTCACTCAAAGCCCTAGCTTATCTAACATCCATATTCAACGCATGCTTGCGACTCGGATATTTTCCTCAAAAATGGAAACACGCCGAAATAGTTATGTTCAGCAAACCAGGCAAGGATAAGAAAACACTGGGAAACTATAGACCAATCAGCCTTCTAACGACTTTATCAAAATTACTGGAGAAAATCATATACAAACGCACAATAGCCTACATAGAAACACATAACATAGTACCCACTTTCCAATTCGGATTTCGAAGAAAGCATTCAACTTGCCATCAACTACAGCGAATTAGCGAAACAATCGAGTCTGGCTTTGAAAACAAACAATACACCGTAGCAGTATTTTTAGACGTATCAGCGGCCTTCGATAAGGTATGGATTGAGGGCTTGAAGAAAAAGATATTGAACATTACAATGCCGAACTACCTCAAGGCAACGATTTTTTCATTTTTGGAAAACCGAACCTTTACTGTTAGAGTCAATTCCTGCATATCCGAAGTGAAAACAATACGAGCCGGGGTACCTCAGGGCAGTATTCTGGGCCCGCTGCTATACAACATTTTTACATCAGACATGCCCGAAGTGGCAACTACGGTAGCTACATTTGCCGACGACACGGCTATATTCACACAACACGCTGACCTAAATGAAGCCATTTCAGACCTGCAGCAAGCAGTTAATAAAATTAGTCGATGGTTTAAATTATGGAACATCCATATAAACTCAGCTAAATGCCAGTCCAAGATCTTTGCCTTAAGAAAAATTACAGATGCTCCCAACATAGAAATCAACGGAAATACTGTAGCTTGGAACCCGAAAGACTCAGCTGTTAAATATCTAGGAATACACTTGGATACGCGATTAAGTTGGAGCTATCATATTAACCAAAAATTAATTCAGTGCTGCAGTAGACTCAAACAACTTTATCCCCTAATTAACAGAAAATCTCATCTTAAACCCAAATGCACAATACTTTTATATAAAGCCCTACTTCGACCGTTAGCATTATATGCTTCGCCGGTGTGGTATAATACATCCAAATCAAATATTAAAAAGCTACAAAGACTACAAAATAAAGTGTTACGAATAGCCGTTAACGCTCCGTGGTACGTGAGAAACGACCAACTCCACTACGAAATGGGTTTATCAACAATTCAAGACTTTACTCGACAATGTGCCAAAAACTTTATAAACAACATTAGTGAGTGCAGTGGTGCAGTTCATTACAGACTGTGTCAAAGAAACATACATACCAGACTTAAACGGAAACTTCCGCAAGATCTGGTAATTTCAGATGAAGAAAGCGATTAATTAATTCAACACAACAACATATTGTTATTTTTAAGACGATAAAAATAGTCTTACAATGTTATTTTTAATTATTTGATCTTACAAAGTCATCAGTGCTATGTATAACAAATATTTCTTTTTGTTGATCTGGCAATAAACAATTTATAAAAAAAAAAAAAAAAAATGTTTAAAACACGCAAAATACGACCGGTTGCTGGTAATCCTAATTTACATTAATTTTTTTATATTTACCGTGTTTTATAGATTCTATCGTAGATAATAGCTATTTATGCAACAAGTGCTAAAAGTTGACTTTTATGCACGAGACATGAAAATTATGAAACGAAGCCGAAGGCTGAGTTTCATAACATGTCTCGTGCATAAACGACTTTTAGCACGCCTACATCTGTAACTGGGTTTGATTTGCATTTGGATGAGCTTTGGTGGAGTTGTTGGGGTGAATACATCTGTACCATTTTGATTTAGATGAGCTAGATACTGTACATCATTGGTAGTTAGATGATCAATGGTATTTTTTAGCACACAAGGAAAAAGATATATTTTGCTGGTTTGAAGCAATTTTAATGGTGCAACTTTGACAAATATCTGCCATCGTAAATGCTGCGGTAATACACCTGCACGTCTGCACCTCGTCACGACCAAAACTTGTATACAGTCACCGGCCAAATATCGTATCGTAACATAATTTATCTACGACAGTGTGTAAAATAGACTTTTAGTTGGCACTTTCAAGTTTGTATAACGACTGTTTAATAACATGTTTTTATTAGTTCACGTCATCAGTAGCAACGTGTTTAAAAGAGTTCATTAGGCACGTTGTCAGTAGCAACCTATTTTATCATTTTTAACCACGCAAAATTAAGACCGGTTGCTAGTAATCCTAATTTACATTTAAATATTTTTTTTATATTTACCCTGTTTTCTAGATTCTATCGTAGATAAAATATTGTACGATACATATGCGTAAAGCATCTTTAGCGTTTTACCACTGTCCCACTCGTGGCTAAAGACTAGTTTTACACACTTGTATCGTAAAGTACTATAAGTTTCGTGTATGTTGTCGCTGTGATGACTAAATGCACCTTTTACACACTTTTAAAACCTGCTATATGGTCATCCACACTTAATGTCTTGGATTGCATTGTGTAATGCTATCTGGCATTAAGACGCAGGTAGTTTTGTAGGTTTTCTGTAACTTGAGCCTTCTATAGCCGATCTGGATAATATAGTTTTATCCTTTTAATATAGTAGTTTGTTACGATTTTTCTGCACTCCCTGTAGCTCCGCAACGCTCGTTTTACGCCCTCAATAATTTGCAATTTCTGTGGTGCGTGTTATCGTTATCGACATGCTTTCCTTGGCCTAGCATGACCGCGAGACGGCCGGAACACTCTCGATGTTCGCATTCTTTTGACTGAGCGCGTCCTTTTTGTTTAGCGAAGCGCCGCGGAGGTTTTGGTGCTTGCACTGGTGATTCTTCTTATCATATAGCTGTACGAGACTTCAGTTTTTGGTATTTATGGAAGTTTTGGGGCCGCGCTGCAAAGCGGAGTATTTTGTATTTTGGACATTATGTTGGAGAGATTATTCTACACCGTGCTGCATCTAACCTTCGATGTCCGATTGCCCAGTTCATCCGGGTAAGCCGATTCTGGCAAAGCAGTTGCGAGTAACCAATTTTGGGTCTTTAGTTCCGAATTTGAACAGCAGTTTTGGCCCATTAGTTCTGTGTGCGACCTTGCCTTGCTATGCTTCAATTTCCAAATTCCTCAGCCCACATGGATCCTTGATAAGCATTTTGGGAAATGCTCTACGGGAGCCGATATCAGGTTTTATTCTACTATTTATGGGCAGCCGCATTTCGGCTTACGTGATTTAAGTATTGATTTTCCCGAAGCATTGTAAGCAGGCGAGTAAGGACCACTCAGCAACTGTTTAATTTGTTGTGCAGTTACCGGTAAATTATTGTCCAATTATGTAGGAGTTTGTAACTGTATTGTATGATTATTTATATTAATTGTTGGGATTCCTGAGATTGGCCAGTATTGGACATTCCGGCATTTAGTAGCTCACTGGCAATTTTGAAAGTTCACTACGAGTGCTCGAGTAAACTTGTACATTAAATGATTTGTCGATTGTACTGTGATATTTAAATGCCAATTATACTGTGATATTTAATTGTGGTTATTATTATTTGTTACTAATACCGATGATTATTTGAAGCTTTCTTTCAGGAAATTTGGACTGCTGGAGTTTACGAATTTTCGTTGTATGCCTGAACACATTCGTCGGTATTATCAAAATTCGTTGGGTGTCTACCGGTTTTATGTAATTAATTTATTTGGAAAACTCAGTGTTCGGTAAAACTAGTCGCGGTGGGCAAGAGTGCTCAAGCAGTTTAGGGATTTTGGTTTCTTGAGAGATTAGCCAACAAATAAATGTTGTTACCTTTCTATGTTAATAAGTTCTTTGCTTTAATGCGCTGCCATTCGTTTGTAAAGCAGAATGTAGTTTCGCGAATTTCACAGTAAAGCTAAGCATTTCAATTAAAAAGGTAAGTCATCTTCGGAAGCTGATCAACTTCTCGTAGCCCAGTGAATACGAAAAACTTTGAAGTTTACTAATAATTGTTCACTAAAAATGTAATATTTAAAACGATGATATTAAATATCAATTATTAATCAATTATTTTCCCAGTCATTTAACACCTAAATTCGTTAATAGTAGGTAAGTAGATACTTTTCTTATTCTTGTAATTCTACAATTACCTGAATGTAAGGCATTGACATTGAATAGTGTTAAACGTTTTCAAATATTAAGAAAGTCAATTTTAAATACCATTATTAGTTCATTTGTAAAGCGTCACCAAAGAGGCAAAATTTTGGAATTTACCTCAAGTGAGTTTTACTGCTATGGCGTGTCCATTTTTAAATTACAAACGTAAAACAACGTATGAAATGCTCTGGACACATGTCCCTATCCAAAAATGTCTTGATGGTGGTCTCCAAAGACTCGAAACGTAATTCTACCATAATGTGTGGTACATTATTGAATTGAGAATAAAAAGGGCTTCACAAATTTGGCATTAGAAAATCAGGAACGTATTTAAAAAAATGAAGTTGATGATTAGTCACTGACCAAAAGTCGCATAAAAAATTGATAATGGGATCTTTGAATCCATAAAAATTGCTATAAAGAAGTTTTGTCAGTTTCGCTCTAACTTTAATATTAACGCCAGAAACAAATAAAATAGAAAATCCAAAAATTATGTTTTTTGAAGTAATTCAAAAACGAAAAATCATATCAAGAGTTTCTAGGCGTCACCTTGTTTGTCCTTTAATTGTGCAATTTTCTTCCCATTTAACCAAATTTGTATCTCGTACAGTTACCGAGATCCCCATATTCGCTCTCTTTATCTTGGACACACTGTATATCGCCAGAAAAATACCAGTGACATTGTACACCCTCATGGATGAATTAAAACAAAAAGAAATTGTGCATATCGGAAGTAGAGCGATCGTGTCCAAACTTTTAAAAACTATCGGTTTTAAGTACAAGAAAGACTGTAATCGTAAATATTTGTGTGAGCAAACTAGAATTGTGCAGCAGCGAGTGGAGTTTAAAAAATATAAACAAAATGTTCTGAGTTTAAAAAGGCAAAAGACAAAAGCGGATTTTTTTTTCAAAGGGGGAAAATCGTAGAAGCTGGCAGGATGAAAATGTTAAAAGTGTAGGAAAACCTATTGGGTCAGGTGGAAAAAGATTCATTGTTTTACATGTAGGGTCAAATAACGGCTTTATATAAGAAGCCAGCTTAGTTTTTGCCTCTACATCAGAAAACTGTGATTATCGTAACATGCATAGCAAACTTTTCAAAAATGGATAACATAGAAACTTATCCCAACTTTAGCTGAACCTTCTTTGATAATAATGGACAACGCATCATATCACAGTCGAGTTATCGAAAGACATCCAACGTCGAACTGGAAAAAATGTGAAATTTAAAAATGGCTTGATGAACACGAAATAGAGTACTCCGCAACCCAACTAAAAATTGAGCTATTATGTCTATCAAAAACAGTAAAAATTAATAAAAAAATACTGGCTGATGGGATGTTGCTCGAGCACGAACACGAAGTTCTACGTTTGTCATTTCAATGCAACTGAATTAATTTGGGCTAATTGCAAACGATTTTACGACAAATATGTTGGACAAGATGAACAAGTGTTGAATATGCGGAATCAAGCTTTAAATCAATGTCTACCAGAAAATTGGCGAACATTTAGCGAACATATCACTAAACTAATTGAAACTTGGTTGGAACATGAAATTGTAATTCACGATATTCCTCCAATATTAATAAATTTACGACACGATTCAAGTGGCGATGATTACTTTGGAAGTGATAGTGACAAAGAATAAACCGACGGAAAATTGTGTTTTGTTGCAATGTGATATATTTAATTGGATTTATAACTTGTTTTATAGTTCTAATGCATTTTTATTAATTCGTGTAAATTTTGCAATGAACTAATTTAGGTATAATTAATAGTTATTTATGCATCAAGGACCAAAAATTGGCTTTTTATGGACGATGCCTGCAATTGCTGGCCGAGGCGATAGCCGAGGCAAGCAATCAGGCAAGGCCATAAAAAGCAGTTTTCGTCCGAGGTGCATATTAAATTTTTCCGTCGACGGTCATAATTTAAAAAAAAATTAAAGTGAAGTCCGAATGATAAGAGTTGTTGAGGTCGAAAAACGTTTGCGGACAAAAAGCGTTTAGGACGAAAAGCGTTTGCGGCTGTAAAGTGCGGCCGTAAAGTGTTTGCGAACGAAAAGCATTCGCGGACGAAAAGCATTTGAGGACGAAAAGTGTTTGCGGACGAAAAATTAATGGTGTCCAAAAAAGTGACATTTTTGGTACGCAAATGCGTCCGTAAAAACACATTTTATAAGGAGGTCGACGGAAAAGGAATTTTCGGATTTAGTTACCAAAAATTAAAAACTGTTTTTCGTATAATTTTGAAATTAAAATTCTGATTTTTTAATATAATAGCAATTTATTATACAAGACCATAAAGTTAAATTTTATTCACGAGTGAATCGTGTAACGTCGAGACGAAGTCGAGACGTTAATGATTCAAGAGTGGATAGTAATAACTTTATCGTCGTGTATAATACATTTTTTTTCTATAGCAAGAACGAACAATTTAAAAAGAAAATAAGGAAAGTCAATCACATTTTAAAATCTCAGTAGCTAGATTGGGTTGTTGGATAATACGAAGCTGTAATATTTATTTAATTTAAATAGAAGTTAGAAAATTACATTACTTTATCTATTCTTGATGTTAAAGTGCTACTTTATCTACCCTTGCTGTTAAAGTAAAACTTGACCTTTTGTTTTGAGTCGATTAAAGCACTCTTTAACATTTGCTGTAGAAAAAGAGCTATAATTTGGTACTAGATTTCTTTTCAAATTTTTATAGTTTGGAATTTAATGCGTTTCGCATGAAAACTAATTTTAGTACTACAATATGTATAATTAAATTAATTAAACAAACAACAAAATGTTTATGTATCTAGCCTGATTAGAGTTGACGTGTATAAATTCTTTGTTAAGACCAGCGTAAAACCGGTTGTCTTCTTTCAACACACGGAAACTTTTGTTAATGCAAGTGTAGTTTTGAATACCAAGCAGGTTGCAAAATTGCCTTCCCAGAGCGGTCCCGATTTTACCTTCAAGTTTATTTTGTCAAAACAGTAATTTCGTTCAGTAAATAATTCTTTATTTAACGATTACTGTATATTTCACACAACTTCTCCATCATTTAATGAATTCATTAGGACAAACGGTAATTTCTCTACCAACAAAAAACATTTTTTATTAGAAATATCTCTTAAGAATGCGATTCTTATTGTACCGAAAGTGCAATATATCCAGTAATTGTTCATTGAAAGTGATCTGCTGAACTTAACAAAATCGATATTTTAACTATTCTATTTGAGCGCTATTTGTTTTTCCAGAGCTTGTAATGTAGAATGCTGTGAGAATGCTTAATTATTTTCAATTAATATCAAGATATCAAAAGGGTATCATGTGATAACAAGTGTAAGAGAATAACGGGTGGCAGTAAATATTAGCAACCAAGAGGTTGTTTACAAGAGTTGAAAAGTTTCTATAATTTAATGAATCTCAGTCAAAATATTCACATTAAAGGTCTAATAATACCTTTAATTGTGAGGATATAATTCAAATTTGATACGTTTTAGTAAGAATAGCCTTCTGCACGATCAAATACTGACCAAGGGGTCAATATTATTCTTCACATAGTGAGTTGGAGATTTATAGAAGCCATTTCAAGTGGTCATTGGTGTATAAGCCATCAGTTTAGTGAGTGTTTGTGTGTGGCATGCTGCAATACCGTTTTAAGAAAATATTAAACGGTCAAGTCTGTCTACAACGAGCTTTTATGGGTTCTCATCATCTCCAAGTAGGTGTTTGACGACTTCGATCAGTGTGAAACTGATATTAGAACCACATCGCAAGTACGAGTTCGGCTGTTGAAGGTTAGTGTATTATAGTAACAGTTTGGATACGGCAAATTTAGAATTTAAAACTTGTATTTAGATTTAGAGAATCTTAGAATATTAAGTTTTCTAAATTAATATTGTGATTTGAGTACTCGACGGTTTCGATCTTTATAATTAGAAATTTATCATTTTGGTCTAGTTATTTTTTAAAAAAGTCTTTAATCTCATTTACTGGAACTTTCATTTAATTAAATAATTTTGACAACTTTAATCTGACTATTAATTTGTAATGTCAATTCAAACGTTTAATACACTATAACAGTTAATTAGATTCAAACTAAAATACTAAGAGTGTGATTTAAATAATCAAATTAATATTTATTTGGTCATTCAAAGTACAATTCATTAATACAGTTTATATTTGACATTAACTCATTCAGCTGGGAAGTAAAGAGAGTCTCAATTGCTAAATAAGCTGGCTAGCCGAGGTATATTTAAACATGACATAATTTCAAAGTCAATTATGAAAGTATGAGATATGTCAATATATGATTCAGTTGAAAGCAACAAGGTAAGTGAGAAATATATATATTATTATTGATATTACTTCTGTGAATTAAGCAAACAGGGTAGATATCACTAGTTTTTATTATACATAAAAACTCCTACGAAAGGGGTGGTGTAATAAGCTGTTGTGATTATTACACCTAAAAAGTACGGAATCGCAGAATATCACACCCTCCTAAAACAGTTGCAGTTCTCTAATTTTGGTTAGAAGCAAAAATGAAACTGGACTGTAACCGAAACCGAAGTGCGAATTATAATATAGCCAAAATTGAATAATTTACGTCCATAAATAACTTGAGCAGAACAATGTAAATTAATGCGTGATATGCATGCAAAAAGACAGACGACAAATACATCGCTGTCGAGCGCCTGTCATTCACGGCCCTCGTTGATCCTTCGTGAAATTTAACATTGCTCTTTCCCTATGTACGACATTTAAAACGTATAGTAAAAGTAAAACGTATACTTACGAGCATTTATTTGATTTTATAAATTTTGTTTTTTATATTTATTTCAGAAAAATACGTTACTCTCAATTCTCTAAACTATGAACTTCAAGATTATCATATGCTAACAGGCAGAAGTAGTTGAGACTGTTCTACATGACATTGGTTTAGGTTTCTCAAAGACAACTATCTTAGCACGCATCTTCAGTTTTTAAAACCTCAGTTTATCGAATGTTGCAGCATTCACTTTTTGTGTACTGTTTTCGTAGTTTTGGTTTTTCCTCGTTTCTCTACAGAATCGAAGATTGCATTATTATAGTTACCTTTAAATTGCAACTAAACTAGGGATTAATTTCACCTTCATCGAATAGTTTAGGCTTTGTTTTCCTTGGTCGTGTTTATTTACGGCAGCTGTGGCGCAGTTATAAGTCTGTTCAATGCCATTAACATTGTAAACTGTAGATTACATCGTTGAACGCAATCTATATTTATTTGTCTTATATCGTCAGCGTGACGTCACCGACCAGGAGTTAGAATAAACGCGCACTAAGTGTTGCTGCGCCAACTTTTTTAAGAATTCTTGTAACTCGAGCCGGCTTTGGCAGCGCTAAATAATGTAATAGCTGATATTGTAGCCGTTTGTTATTTGACACGTTGCATATTGAGTGTAAAACTGAAATAAAACAGAGCAATTTAAGACAAAGCATGAAGTATTGCAAAAAGCCGTTCCTAAAGCTAGGAACAGTTTTTGTCCTCCAATAAGGTTTTCATCTTTTACCTCCAGGTTAGGTTAATTTATATTCTTGGCGCCGCTTGTGGCAATTACTTAGTATTCGATATTTTTGGCCAGCACCCAAACATTCACAGGCGTTGGCTCGTTTATGTTGGACAGTTAAATTATCGCACATCGTTCCCTGTCGAGAGGCGAGCCCAAGAAGCCTTTGCGGCCGTCGCTTTCCGGACATGTAGAAGTTACGCCACAAATCACACTATCAATGAATGCGTTCGTGAAGGAGCGAGAAAGTTTAACATCGATTGTTGTTATATAGTTTGTTTCTTTTATTGAGCGAATTTTCGTATAAATGATTTAAGTCCGATTAAGGTCCCCAGAAGTTTTACGTTGTGGCTAAGTGCCAATGTGTATCGAGAATATCTTTCTATCTAGCAACATTCCTGTCTTGAGCCCCGAGGTGGAGGTGCTTTAAGATAATTTCAATTCCCCCAACTGGGGATGGGCTGCTATAGAGACCTTGCGTCTCTCTTCAGCCAAGAACGGGAATTGTGTGATGGGCGAGAGAAAGACGTCGACGCCTCCCCTTAATTTTTTCCAATTCTGGCTGATTTCGTGGGCAACACCTTCAACGATTCTCTGCGCTATGATTTACCTCTGTGACGGGTGTCGATGCCACCCCGAACACCACCTACGACCAGCAGAAAGGACGCTTTTTACCTTTTCAGGTATTTCAATGTCGTTGTTTTTATGTACTGTATGGAAATGTCCTTGTTTTCAAGTGTTAGTGTTATCCCATCCGTCAATTAACACTCCCTTTTGCTTTCTTTAGGTCTTTGTTGTTGCCGTTTATTTTCAGAATTAAATATCCCGAGTAGTTTTAACGAGACGAACTCGAGACGTTAATGATTCAAGAGCGGATAGTAATAACTTTATCGTCGTGTATAATACAATTTTTTTTCTATAGCAAGAACTTTTACAATTTCAAAATAAAATAAGGAAAGTCAATCACATTTTAAAATCTCAGTAGCTAGATTGGGTTGCTAGGATAATACAAAGCTGTAATATTTAATTTAAATAAAAGTTAGAAAATATAATTACTTTATCTACTCTTGATGTTAAAGTGCTACTTTAACTACCCTTGCTGTTAAAGTAACATTTGACCTTTTGTTGTGAGTCGATTAAAGCACATTTTAACATTTGCTATAAAAAAAATCTATAATTTGGTACTAGATTTTCTTTTCAAATTTTTATAGTTTGGAATTTGATGCGTTTCGTATTCTAAGACATTCCACCCTATAAATTTAAGTAGTAACTCAACCAGTGTACCGTGAACCTAACTCATCCCTATTTCTCGACTGTTAGCGTAGCCGTGGCAAACCTGTTACATAGCGCTGGGGTCTTGTGGCTTATCGGATTTGATCTGGGCTTTTGACGCCCACCTGTAGAACTCGTTTACATTTGTTTTTGTCGCATTTCCCGTTTTGAGATGCAGCAACCCCTTGGGTGCGACTTTATTTTGACCTGTTGCGGTGTCTTAAGTCGGTTCAAGACTGTAACAATATGTTTGGCTAGCTCAGTTTCCTTAATTCAAAACCCTTAGGCTATTACCTTTTGGAGACTCGTTAAGCGTTTTATTTTCAGAGAAATATTTCAAAACAGATCAATACTGCATAAACAATTTATTGTAGGCCTACTATACCAAAAAATGCGATAAAATGGCATTGCTCAATTGTGTATTCAGTTTGGGACATAGTGTCTATCTCGGTCTACAAATATTAAAAAGCATATAAATAAATACAGATTTAGATATATTTTTATTTCTGTCATAAATTTGTTTGTCTACACATACAAGTGTTGGTAAAAAAATATTTGTGCATTACATTAAATAAATTACAAATCCTGTTAAAAAGTTATCTAGCTGCGTCTTCTTAAGATCTATTTAAATCGAACTGAATAATTATTATGAGATAAGTAGTTACTGCCCCCACAATCTGAAAAAAGAGTTTTGTAATAGCACGACTTAGAAACACGCTAGGGTCATTTAATATCTCATCTACTTCAGTAGGAAGGAATAATATGTTTTAGTATAATCGCTCGTCAACTCTACACACTTTTTCTCTCAGATTCTAGTGAAAGTAAGCCCTACCTCAAAATAAAAGTTAAAATGTGATAATTAATCTAGACAAATTTGTCATTATAGTAGAAACCAGAAATGTGTAGCTCAGCTGCTTCATGTCAAAGAAGATGAGATATTAACTGACTTGTATCTGCGATATGTTGCAAGATAATACTTACTGAATGAATTAAAGTATAGTCTAAAGTAAAGAATCCAGCAGCTGTAAAAGTTAACCGCTGGTGTAAAACTTGCAACGAAAAAAAGGTAATCTGAAAGAGGAATTGAATTAAATACTAAAGCTGACCATGAAGACCCATAACGTGTAAGAATATCCTACACAACAGGTATCTTGAAAACCAGATATGCTATGAAATGGGTTAAATGTTTGTCAAAAGGAAAATGACCAACTAATAGATTTTGTAATACCTCTTGTTTTCGAGATAATAATACTTAGTTGCGCCACTACTATAATGCTTGCAAAGCACTTAATCGCATAACGTGCATATTATAGTAAAAAGTAATAAGATTTTTAATGGTATTTTCGCCATGTTCAGCATCTTACCTTGTTTTTTAGAACTCCGTTGACATCCCACAACTTGTGCAAATAAATACCAGTATCTCTTGCCTGTAACGCTTCCATTAAAATAAGTAGCAGTTCAAATAATTCAAATTTAGTTACCTTTGCTGCAGTATTCTCAGATATGCTAGCAATCATAAAGATCTTCGAAGAATGCAAGAAGAGATAAATACCAATAAGGGTGTAGGTGACCGGATTGCCATCATTGGGGTCCTGGATGATCTTGTACGTATTTATCAGCTGGGTTGTAATCATTATGAATCGTGCACAAATCGACGCCAATAGCTGCACCCCGTATGTGCGATTGACAAGCTTTGCTGTGTCGAATAGTTGCACGTGCAGTTTTCCAAGAGCCGTGATGCGGTTTTCGGGAGAGATGGCAGCTGAATCGCGAAATAGCGACGCTTCATCAAGGGGGTGAGACAGCTTCATCTGATGTATGTTTAAGTCTCCGTAAGGTCGCTTCTGCACTCCCATGGATTTTATCTCCCTATTTAGCCATATGTATCTTTGCCGCATAAGAAGTAAAATGTCGACGTACTGGAATAGCATAATCGTGTTCACGTAGTCAACAATGTTGAAGACGTTGTACACAAAGATGTAGTATGCTTTGGCATTAAATGCCTGTATCACCAGCTTAGAAAGAAAAACAATCGTGATGCCAATAATTTGGAAATAACAGAACCTTTGGGCATTCTTGTAGGTGATCTTTATGCCCAGCATTACCATTCCGTGGTCGATTTTGGTGATGTTCTCGACAGCTCGAATAAGCATCTTTTGGTTAGTGACGGCTAGAGAAAGTACTATACTGGTGACGACTGCTCCGAAATAAAGTTCACACTGTAGTGCGAACCAGCCAATGTTAAGAGTTGAAGACGACTGATTGACAAGCACAGAGACATATCTATAATATAAAAATTTTAATTTATTGGAAAAGGATAATTAAAATGACTTCCTTAATATCCCTATTTAATGAGAGGCAATCTTAACTAGAATGCAGTTGTAGCAGGGTAAGAATAATAAACCAAAATAGACACGCAATAAGTAATAATTTATATGATAGTAAGCGCGATGCTTTTCTGTCCGATTGCTTCTAAAAATGTACTGTTTACCCAGATTTTTGAATTTTAACTGTTTGAACCGTCTTTGTTTTGCCTTTCGCAAGGTACTTGAGGTCCACCATTGCTATAGAGCAAAAATGTGCAATATATACACGAAATAAGCATTCTCAATTTCTCCATGCCTTCTTGTCAATGGTCTTTGCTCTCCAATCTATTATGCTTTTTTTTGTTTATGGCTTTAAATACTGGTACACTAATTTTTTCTTCTCCCGTTTCTCCTTGTAGTTATCACAGTTCTCTTCTCATATATTTGGCCAGTTGTCCTTTCTCCATTATTTCTTTGTTGTGTTAACATTATTCCTAAGAACCTAAAGCTTTTTAGTTTCCGAATACTTCATTTTTGTCCGCTTTGCAAGTTAACCGCTAAGTTACTTGTAGTTTCCTTCCGTTTTCGTTGAAACTCATCTTTTTGCTTTTAGTCTACCGTTCTAGTTTTCTGAAAAGATTTTTTAATTCCATCCCTAATCATGCTATCAGTGGTAGGACGTCAACATAAGCCACGCATTGGTATCTTAATTATTGATCTATTTTGCTGGGATTTCACTATCTCGTATTATTTTTTCGAGTATCAATTGAACAGAGCTGTCGATAGTGAGTTTATTTTCTATTTTAACTCGTTAGTTGTTATAATTCGGTTATTTGCTGATTTCTCTTGTCCACTTGTTTGTGCAAGATTTAAAAATATGATGCCCGCCTGCCGCAGGAATGTAACTCCCCGCGTTGCAGACCGCTGACAATGCATCGGGGATTTTTCTTTCTGTCATCTTACACACCGCGCGAGGAAAAGTATCTAGGCTGTGCATTGCAAATTTCGCCTTTCGACTAATATTAGAGTGTGCATCGTTGAGGCGGGCTTGTGGTCGCCGAGGCTGCAAATACGCATCCTCTGCGTAGGGCTATGGCAAGGCGTCCCATTCAGTATCAACATTAAGCCCGAAGTGTCGAATTAAACAAGTTGTGTTGTGCGATGCAGGAGCAGTGTTCTAGTGGCGTTTTGGGAGGACGCTTCTGCCGTAAAGCTTCTTTCAAAGTCGGCTACAGGTCGGATTGTAATTGCAACCCTTTTTTCATTTTAGTAATTACGAGAAATTAATACCGTGGCAAGTTTCCGTTTAGTGTGGTTATTCTTCAAAATCACACTTGGTGGATCAGCCGCTACCTCCTTTTCTTGTACCCGTACTCTGAGGTAATTTGGTTCCGAGTTGGTTATTCTGCATTGCTGTTCCCGTTTCGACAGCACCCCTGAAGTAACTTGGTCTCGAAGTTGACTACTCAGCACCGCCTTTTTGTTGAATCTCCTCTCCGAGATTTAACTTGTTTTTCATCCCCCGCCGATGTACCTATGTATGCGACGCCATTCCGCAGTGGCGACTTCTTCAATCAACCAGAAGCCGATGCCACCCGTTCACGGATATTTTCCTTATTTTATCGGAAGTATTGTAGTGTACCCTGAAAGTGAGTTCTGTTCGGGAGTGTAGCCTTATTTTAAATTCAGATTTCAGTTGCGCTTCGTGCACTAGCAAATTTATGGCCTCTTCCAAGCCGAACTTGTTTGCCGTTTAATAGTTAGATATTTCGGCATATACCGGTAAGTTATGTTGTAGGCAGCTTATATTACGATGACTTCCTGTAGGAAACATAAGGAGGGTTGCTAAGTACTTGCGGTTTTGGTTTTAAAAGTATTCAATTGCTACCTTGTTAATTACCCTGATTGTTTTACTGTGTTTGGTGCGTTGTTGTTTTCTTTTTGTAAGAGCAGCTGGTAGTGGTGTACCAAGCTTCAACAAAGGTAGGTTTCGTTAAAGAGGGGTTGTACATATACACACATTATCTCCAAGAAGTATTGTAGTGTTTCCCGCCCCTGTTTCAAGTTCTAAGGCAGTTAATGTGGATTGAGCTAAAAGCTTGTGGCGCTCTACGGAAATAACATTTTGTATTAAATTAGATAACTGCCGGGGTACCGAATTACCCTTTCTCGACTGTAAGTTAGCCGCGTAGTTTTTGTTACATAACGTTCCGGCCGTGTAGCTTTCCGAGTACCTAACTAAAAAATCCAATTTGACATCCTCTCGAGGGGATTTTAGCTTTTCAATTTCAGACAAGGGGCGTGAACTTGTTTTGGCCGTAAGTACTGTTTTATTATAGATCTAATAGATGGTAATGATTAGTTCGGGGTGTTCTTCTAGCCTTTGATTTAAAATGTTTACATTGTTTAAGTCGTGTCTAGGAGGGCCACACTTCTCTAGAAGTGTCGCAGTCTGTTTTATACCTCTCACTGTCAGTCCGTCGGAACTAGTATTGCGCTTCTCAACTAGTTCGAAATTTCTGCATTCTCTCTTACTTGCTTTATTACTTTGCATATTTTCGTCTGCAACTGCTTACCT